>JARPMJ010006019.1:0-56787 GCA_033366665.1 Phoxinus dragarum
GACTGCTGCCCCCGCGACCCGGCCCCGGATAAGCGGAAGAAGATGAATGGATGGATGGATGATACGTGTCTTTCCAGATTAAATTTTTTGAACAACTGGCCCCAGATGTTTAAGCCAGATGCTAAAATCACACCAACAAGAAACTATGGGTTCTAACCACAGGTCAAGAGCTGTCGTTCCAACCATTCAACTTTGTTAATGTTCGTTGGCACTACAGTTTCAGGAAACACAGACAAATTGAACAATGCTGATAATGACAAAACTTGCGACCATACAGTTGTCTACGATGCTTTCGCGAAACTGACTAACTGAAGAAGTTACTGGAGCTTTAACCATTATGATACTTCCTTAAAAAAATACATTTCAGCACAGCATGGTTTTTGGGTGAATTAATTACTATTTGTAGAACTAAAGTTTTACTAAAAATGCCATGGTTAAACTGTGGTTAGTGTAGCAAAACCATGGTTAATTTGATTGTTTAACAGATTTGACTAGTAACTGATTTATTTTCTTAAGGGAATAGATGCTTTAGAATGTTAGAGAGCTACATGTCAATTTTTCTGTTCAATAAAATAACTTACTCACCTGTAGAGGAATAAAAATTAAAATATTTTTGGAGATGGCACTTTTACAACATTTCAAATACCGCCATTTTTACTATCTCCAAAAAGACAATTCCAAAATTACTCAACATAATACAGGTATGACTGTTAAATGTAAATACATAGGTACACTTAATATTATGTGAAAACAACTTTGCAGGTAATTCAGAGTGATTGGAGATGTTATTTGAGGGGCACAATGTTCCAATGGCTCTGCATGCTGATAAAACCATAAAGGGAAATACTTGCCGCCCTACATGAAAACTGTCCATATATTCCACATTTCTTGGCTCACCAAAACATCTTCCCATTACATATTCCTTCTCTTATACCTTAGCCTACTTCTCAACAACACATATTTTGTCCTCTGAGACCCATGCTCAGCATGGATGCAATTCCTTTGGGGGAGTAAAGAGCAGAACACCGCTTGATGGGTCCACTTCTTTAATGCAAACTCCATGGCTACTGGCAACACTGTGAACCTCACTACTCAGTGTCCTCGTATTGCCAGGATCAGTCACAGGGCAACCCAATCTCCATGTCATGATCCTGGAAGCTTGTGTCGTAATCCACAGGTTAATTAGAGAAAATGAAACAATAAAAACTGCAATCAGACAAACAAAGCAATGTGTATAAGTAATAGATTGATCCACACAAAAGCATATGTATTTAGTAAATTGGTTTGATTATTATTAGATATAACACTAAAGCTTCACGAACACCGCACTTATGTTAAGTACATATTTGGGAAATGCATTTCCTGCAAATTCCTCCATCAATGTCAGCTACCTCCGTAATAAACTTCTGATATGTGCAATACAACCGCTGCTCTGCTTAAGTGATATATCTGTTAGACAGGCTATTAACGAAAGTGTTTTTCTTCCTTTTTCTTCAAAACAAAAAGTTCCATCGTAATGACATAAGTGAGTTGTCTTTGTCTTTAAGAAGCAATATTCAGCTCACTGTTGATATACGCTTTTCCAGCTGATGACACTCACCTGTGCACTCCCCTCTACAGCTTTCCGCTGAGGAAGAAATGAAGCATTATACCATGGCATTGCATGAATGCCTCTCCTGAGTGGGACCCATTAAGCTCCTGAATGGACACAACCTCTGTTTTTCTCTGCCTGGGCCAAGTATCACTGAAGCAGAATTTTGATGGGTCCATCTGCCCTCACTGCAATGTCAGGACTCTCCGCTGAACTCAGATCTTGCTGAACAGGTTCTGCTGAGAGATTCCACCATTGCCGTTACAGAGTCACAAAGGAAGAAGAAGTGGAAACCGCAGGTGGACTTCAGGGAAGCTCTCACCGGCTCAGTGCCCACATTCCCCTCACCCTCCTGAACTGGCCTCCCTTCCTGTAACTTTTGCCTGAACTAGTCTCATAAATTGTATTGTGTTTTGTTACTCTTTAAACAGCATTATGGTAAAAATGGAACACTACAACAGTCTTCTTATCATTCTGTACATGACTGCTTTTTTCTTTGGGGGTTAGCTAGAAGGTGCTCCCCATTCCTCTTCCTCCAAATTAACCGACAGAATTGCAAGTTTCTTTCAGTTTTCCCTCTCAGTTTAGCCCAAAGCACTATAGTGGTGATCTCTCCATATTCACAATCTTTTTAATAAGCCACTGTCTACAAAACTTTAGATCCATCACTGGAAGCCAAAAAATAACTCCCTCCTGCTAAACATTTATCCTTTGAATTATTGAGCCTGAGATACAAGTCTGAACAGTTTTTTAAAAACTATTCCTACTCTAGCAAGGTGGTATTTGACTCTGGTCAAGCTTATCCTATAGGGACAGACTGGGAGTGACCTTGGATGGATGTGACATGTCCAGTGAATTATGGGTGTTGAAGATTTACCTATTTGACAAAAGGGTAGACAACAGCCCATTTTCTCTGTTTTCTGTCAAATGGACATCTGTCACAGCATATGAACTCACTCTAAAATCTCAGTCAGAGTCTGGTATCGTCTTTGCTTACCTGGACTACACAAAATGCTCTGTTATCTGTAGAGTACTTACCTCAACTCCAGCATTGATTCCTCTCTGGGTGTTGCACTGTTTTCCACCATGTTGTCTCCAACTTCTCGATCACTCTTCAGTTAAGTCTACAAACATTGACTGAACTGTTACTTACCTGTGTTTTCTATGTCCTGCAATAAAACTCCCTGCAATTGACCGTTCGCAAAGAACCTTAGTTACTGTTGCTATGTCCGACAAGCCACGCCGCTCTCACGCCACACCATGTTCTCACGCAGTGAAAAACACATCGCGGAGCAGAGAGGACACTGACAACATGCTGACAGACAGGACAGACCAGCTTACTTTTCGCTACTTTTGATATTAAACATATTAAACAAAGTCTCAGCTTTCAAATTTTGTCATTTTTAAAAGAAATGTAAACAATAAATACCGTTTTGTGGCTCTTTAATGTGTCGTGACAGATCGCTGTGTCGGCTCAGTTAAAGCTGCTCGTGAACCGATCATCTCTTCCTTCTAGTTCATTTATAGCATCAAATAAACATGAATGAACAACAGAAGGAATGTTGTTTTAAACCGCGGAAAGACGTCAGTACACTCCGCTTCTCAAGTTCAAATCCTCCCATGTTAATCTACTAACTCTCTTGACTGCTTTGTCGGACAAAATGGCGGATGGCGAAGTATGATTGGTCAGATCACCTGTCAATCAAGATCCCTGCGAAGGGTCAATTAGGTTTGCTGATAACCCCGTATCTGTGTGGTCAGACCAGACCACACCATGGACTCTTCCACCACAGACCCCTTCCTAGAACTGGTACAAGCACTCTCTTCACCCTCCAGTTCCAAAGCTCGACCCGATGGAAATACCTCCTACACCCAGCATGTCGAATCTCGTTTCTTCGATTTACAGTTCTGCCATGGTCAATCCAACTCCCTACTCTGGATTGGTGGTGTGGCGAATTGGCAGAATTGGCAGAATTGGCTGCTGATGGTTGTTGTGTTATTTATGAAGAATATGGCAAAGTTGTCATCTGTTAGAGCTGATGAAGGAGGGGGAGGAGGAGGACAAAAAAGAGAGGAAAAAGTTTTGAAAAGGATGTGAGAGTCAGAAGAATTGTTAATTTTGTTGTGGTAGTATGTCATTTTAGCAGTTAACATCTAGTAGGAAAATATGGTGCAAACAGACCATGGTGTAAAACAGCAAGAACTATGATATCGGCAACTGGGAACAGCTAGCCATCAGCTGGTGCTGAAAGAGTGGTGTCACTAGTTTGAGGGTTCCAATCATCCATTTCTGATCACCACCACCTGAGTACCAATGGGAAGCCAGACGGCTTAACCCTCACCAGGCCCAGGGGGCTCTTTATTCCACGCAATTTGATTTCACTGTTACTTACCTACTAGGTCCAATTGTCCTCTCACATTTTTATGCTTCTCTCACCATTCCAAGCCCAAGTCTATCCTACCTTCCTGAGCCATCATGACCCCATCCAATGGACAGGATTAATTCAATGTGAATACAATGCTTCTATGCTATAAGTGAAAAAAAAAAATTGAGATTCTGAAACCTCTCTGATTGGTAGATCTCACATCGGGTCCTGGCGGGTCGTGATTCATAGTTTTCAGTCATGTGACTGGCACAGAGACCTGGGCTGGGTTTTCCGATAAAGATGTATCTTAGCTCTTAGAGCGCTCTCTACGTGCAAGGTCACGAACGCTCGCCGCAATTCCACGCGCGTTTCCCAAGAATGCACTTAACATGAATGCGCAAGAATGCTAATTAAGAGTCGCTGTCCATGTCCGAAGTGCTGAAATATAACCTTATTTGGAATCGTATTCTGAACGTTTAACCTAATAATCGTCATCTGTTGTGGATTAGCAATCAAGACAAGTTTATATAAAGCACTTACCTACAGGCGGAGGCACTGACAAAATGGCTGAACAAAAAAAACAAGAAAAGATACCTTTCAAAAAGATGAAATTAATGTCCTTTTAGAAGAGATAGTGCGAAACAAAGATGTTATTTTTAACAGATTTAAAGGACACCAGACAAATAAGGAAAAACAAAACATCTGGGAGGACATTGCTACCAAACTAACTGCAGCCAGGGGTGTTCAAAGGTCAGGGAAGGAGGTCCGCAAGAAGTGGCAGGATTTTGCAAGCCTGGCAAAAAGGAAGAGGGCAATGCAGAGGACTGCAATAAAAAAAAAAACAGGTGGTAGGACCAATGAGTTCCCCCTTCTCACAGCAGAGGAAGAAAAGGCCTTGTCAATACTTGGCACAAGTGCTTCAGATGGCATTTGTGGTGGTATTGACATCCATGGAGGAGTAGGGATAACTCAACCTGAGCCTGAGCCTGAGTCAGGTCCTTCATGCTCAGAGGAACCATCAGTTTCATCTGCCATCTCCCAGCATCTACCATCTCCTAGTCCTCCAAACAACCCTCCCAGGCCTCAGCCTCCATCTTCAGTTATCCAGACTGCAGCCACAACACCTCAGCGGTTCGAGAATGTCTGTAGCTGTAGTCAGGCCCTAGTGCAGCTGGAGAGGGAGAAGCTAGATGTCTTGAAAGACATTAGGCAATGCCTTCAAGAAGCCAATGAGAGGGACAGCAACTTTAAACAGCAGCTCATTGAGCTCAAGAAGGCCAAGCTGGCCTTAGAAGAGAGGAGGCTTGCACTAGAGGAGATGAGTTTTGCAAGGCTCTTAATTTCTATGCCAATTGTCTTGCCAGAAGACACATGTAATGTGATTTATTGTTCAATGAGGATTCATGAGGTTTCAGTCATTTCTTGTGCAATGTAAAATGTTTTCTATATGTAGTTACTCATCCCACTGTACAATGTCTTTTGCAGGTCCTGGGGAACTGAATGACCCAAATTAATAAAACTGCAATGTTGTTTATTAATGAAGCTAGATGCAATGTTTTAATGTCCATGTGTTTGTTGAACCATGCACACAAGGCCTAATGGTGCGTTCACAACGGACGCGAATAGCGCGTCAGGCGCGAGTGATTTTAATGTTAAGTCAATGCAAAGACGCGTTACGCGCGTAAAAAAATCCTGCGGCGCGTCAAGTACGCGTGAATGGCGCGAATTGAGCGTCTGGCGCGTTACGCGCAAATGATTTTATAGTGCCTTTTGTGCATTCATGTGTTTGACGCAAATTCGCGTCTGCCGCCCGAGTTGAAAAATCTGAACTTCTGCGTCAATTCGTGCCACGTTAACCAATCAGGAGCCTGCTTGCTTCAAGTGGCATAAAGTGACATAGGATTATGATTGCTCCGATGTGGGACTGCAGGTCATCAAACTGGGCGCGGGACAGGCGGAAGTACCGCTGAAAGCGGTCGTCATCCAGGCGCAGTTCCTGGAGCAAATGGTGAAAAACTCGCCAAACTGGGTTCGCCTCCGAAGGGTCTGGTGGACCCAAATACGGCGACGATGATCCCTACGCCACCGTTCTGCTCTCCAGAGCAAATACAGAGTGGTGACTCTCTCGATAAATGATCTATCAACAGCACACATATCTTGTAAAAAGATGGCCGTAAACGGGTTTCGAAACTTTTGCCTAATTTTGCTTCAAACTTATGTTTTTACACGCGTCAATTCCGCTCTTGACGTGCGAATGGACACAAAGTGGTCAAGCGTATAACTAGAGAATTTGAATTTGACGTGCTATTCGCAATTGACGCACAGTTAGGCCATATGAAATACTATAATAATTGTTATGAGTTCTTCCAAGTGTTCCTGAAGTAAATGGCTAATGGTTGATGATTATTTTCAGACATAAGCATTTAAGTTTCAATATTATTAATATATAAAGTCTATATATTTAGCGTGATAGATATCAGAAATATATGTACAGTATGTACTTCATCTAGCCAATACATTTCTACAGGTACAGACAAAAAAGACATGTTTTACCAGTTCTGTTCTATGTATTCATATTTATAAGAAGCACAACTTTTCATCATTATGAACAGAGAATAGATTAAAGGAAGATGTAATCTATACAATTTCTAAGCATGCCATACCTTCACTTTCTTCAAGGTAGGGCCTAATGTGATTACTGAAATTGGTGATAGGCAGTGGGATATGTGAACATTATCACAGCCTGATAACCTTACATGGTTCCTTCAATTAAGCTAGGATTAGTATAGAGTTTACACCTCACTAGACTTGCAGAGGAAATCATGGCTGCACTACAGCGTGTTCTTCAATTGAGGGTCAGAGAAAGACAAAGACAGAGACGACCACGAAGTAGATTGGTGACTTTAAATGCCTTCATCAGACAGTATCAAAACCCCTTCGATATCTTTGATGACATGGCTGTAATTAAGCGATACCGTCTGCCAAGAGGACAAATAGCCTAACTGCTAAATAGCATTGGACCTCAGCTGATGCGTGCCACCAGGAGACATTTTGCCTTGTCCCCTGAAGTTCAACTCCTATCAGCCTTGAGATTTTATGCAACAGGCAGTTTTCTCCAGGAACTTCATAAAGGGCTTGGACTAAGTAAGGCATCAGTTTCAAGAGCTGTTCAAGCGGTCACCAATTGTACTTCCACTTGCTGAAGAACACATTAAATTTCCAGTATCAAGACAGGACGTCACAGAAATACAACAGTATTTTTTAACACATCATCACATCCCACAGATCATTGGAGTGATCGATGGTACGTTGTAATATAGACTATTAATTTAATTAATAGTCTATATTTTACTGATAACTTAAACTATGTTAAAATAAATGTTACTGGAATAATTTGAGGAATGTTTCATTTGCATAGTGTTGTCTTTCTTAACGCCGTAATGCACCTTCGCGTGAAGTGGAAAATCGATTCCTGAGCAATCGATGCCAACTAATTCAGCACCTTCACCTTCACCTGACAGCGCCTTTGTAACGTCGAACGTAAGAGTGTTAAGAAGCTTCCTAAGGGACACTTCGGGGAACACACTTAGGAACATAAACTACTTTGGTAAGATATATCTTTCAGTCTTCTTAGCGCGCTAAGAGTGAGCGTTATCGGGGAACCGGGCCCATGACTGCGTTTCCCGAAACCTTCTTAACGCTACGTCGTTCTTAAGATACACCTTAAGCTGTACTTTATCGTTAATACGTGTTTCCCGAAACGTTCTTAGTTAAGTAGTCTTACGTTCGGAAGGTTGGTCTGGGCCGGGTTTCCCGATAACGATGTATTTTAGCTCTTAAGAGCGCTCTCTACGTGCAAGGTTACGAACGCTCGCGGCAATTCCAGCGTTTCCCAAAAATGCACTTAACATGAACGCGCGAGAACGCGTTTTACGTGCTACTTAAGAGTCGCTGTCCATTTGCGAAGTGCTGAAATATAACCTTATATGGATTCCTATTCTGAACGTTTAACCTAATAATCGTCATCTGTTGTGGATTAGCAATCAAGACAAGTCTATATGGAGGTAGCCTACTGACAAAATGGCTGAAAAAAAAAAATGAAAAAAAAAATAGATACCTTTCAAAAAGATTACATTAAAGAGTGCCCTTACTTAACAGGGAGGAAGATGAAGAGGTGGAGGAGGTGGAAGAGGAGGACGACGACTAAGATTGCATGGGACCACATGATGGCCAACCAAGAAATCGCCAATGCATGGCTGGTTTTCGTGCACGTCATTGACAGATTTTTTTTAATTCATCCCTATATTGCCCTTGAAGCATATTTTCCACATTACTTCTTTTATATATTTTTTTGTTAATTCATTTAATGTAGGTGTGTATTTCTATCTTTTTCTTCCCTTTTTAATTATTTCATTTATAAATTCATGTAAACAAAAAACGAGTAAAATAAAGTGTACAATCAAAACATTATTATATTACTTACGTTGCAGTGTGTTAAATCTAGATAAAAGTGTAATCTGCCGGTTGTCCTGCAGGTATCCTCATAAATATGTCTTCTTATTGTGCGTTCACACCGGACGCGAATAGCGCGTCAGGCGCGAGTGATTTCAATGTTAAGTCAATGCAAAGACGCGTTAGTATTGACTTAACATTGAAATCACTCGCGCCTGACGCGCTATTCGCGTCCGGTGTGTAGGGACCGTTACGATGCACTTGGGGATGTAGGCTACGATTACTCCAGAGCACTCGTAGTTCTGCGAAGATTTTCAAGTGCTACTTAAGCTACGATGCTTTTGGGAAACAGACCATAATATTAAGATCAGTCGTACGATCGTTTTTACGATCAACTTAGGCACGATGCTTTTGGGAAACGCAGCCCTGGGCCGGGTTTCCCGATAACGATGTATTTTAGCTCTTAAGAGCGCTCTCTACGTGCAAGGTTACGAACGCTCGCGGCTATTCCACGCGCGTTTCCCAAAAATGCACTTAACATGAACGCGCGAGAACGCGTTCTACGTGCTACTTAAGAGTCGCTGTCCATTTGCGAAGTGCTGAAATATAACCTTATATGGATTCCTATTCTGAACGTTTAACCTAATAATCGTCATCTGTTGTGGATTAGCAGTCAAGACCAGTCTATATAAAGCACCTACAGGCGGAGGCACTGACAAAATGGCTGAAAAAAAGATAGCCTACCTTTCAAAAGATTACATTAAAGAGTGCCCTTACTTAACAGGGAGGAAGATGAAGAGGTGGAAGAGGAGGACGACGACTAAGATGGCATGGGACCACATGATGGCCAACCAAGAAATCGCCAATACATGGCTGGTTTTTGTGCACGTTATTGAGAGATTTTTTTTTAATTCATCCCTATATTGCCCTTGAAGCATATTTTCCACATTACTTATATATATTTTTTTGTTAATTCATTTAATTTAGGTGTGTATTTCTATCTTTTTCTTCCCTTTTTAATTATTTCATTTATAAATTAATGTAAACAAAAAACGAGTAAAATAAAGTGTACAATAAAGTACAATCAAAACATTATATTACTTACGTTGCAGTGTGTTAAATCTAGATAAAAGTGTAATCTGCCGGTTGTCCTGCAGGTGACCTCATACATCTGTTTTCTTACGATGCACTTGGGGATGTACGATTACTCCAGAGCACTCGTAGTTCTACGTAGATTTTCAAGTGCAACTTAAGCTACGATGCTTTTGGGAAACAGACCATAATATTAAGATCAGTCGTACAATCGTTTTTACGATCAACTTAGGCACGATGCTTTTGGGAAACGCAGCCCTGGACCACTCTGATGGTGCGTTCACATCGGACGCGAATAGCGCGTCAGGCGCGAGTGATTTCAATGTTAAGTCAATGATTTGACTTAACATTGAAATCACTCGCGCCTGACGCGCTATTCGCGTCCGGTGTGAACGCACCATTAGCTTTACCTTATCACTGTTGCAGGTTTATATACGAATACAATTCTAAAGTTTTAATACAGTGTTCAATTAGGCTAATTCAAGTGTTTTCATGCAAAGAATAAAATTGTCATTACACTGATTGTTGTTAGATTTTTAATTATAATATTATAATTTACTTAATTATATTATTCAAAGGTACCTCAGCTGGCAAACCATTAAAGGCTTAATAGTCTATTTAAAGGGAATGATTGTGGTGGGGAGTTTGGGCAGCGATACAGCGAATAGTTGTTCTAAAAGACGGCGCTGTCCGCGGAGCGCTTTTAACGGCCAGTGATAGTTAAACGAGTCCTAAATGCAATTTCAACTATTTCTGAATTGCTTCTTTTATAAAGAACACCGCTTTCTCACATAATGCAGTGAATTAGCCCCTGCACGAGAGAATAATTTATTA
The DNA here is from genome assembly GCA_033366665.1 of Phoxinus dragarum. Taxonomy (NCBI): domain Eukaryota; kingdom Metazoa; phylum Chordata; class Actinopteri; order Cypriniformes; family Leuciscidae; genus Phoxinus; species Phoxinus dragarum. Next base: position 10,336 of record JARPMJ010006019.1, read on the forward strand.
TCGAGCCATCCATGGGTGCGTTTCCCGCAAGCATCGTTAGCCAACTATGGTCGCAAGTTCCGTCGTTATCAACATAGTTCAACGATTTGGTGTTTCCCGAAACCATCGTTCCAACGAACGTTCGCAAACAGCATCGCAAACTTGTGTGGTTGGAACGAGAGCTCTCGAGCTGTGGTTAGAAGCATAGTTTCTAGTTTACATGAGATGTAGACTGAATAAATCCTTATATTTAGCAAAATAAGCAAGCTGACATTCAGTACAACCCGTGTTATTTATTTAGAATACATACAAATGTAATTTACGTCTTCTAGTTTGTCAAGAGATTTAAAGCACCGTTTTTGAAGACTGCGCATGTGCGAACGTGCTCAACTAAGAACGAGCCAAATATTGAGTCTGGTAATAAAGCAAAATAACTGAGAAAAAATTTAAATGGTCTTCAGATGCCATGTCTGTAACTTATATGACAAAATCTAGCGTTAATTCGATCTCAAACAGATTAATTAAAATAAGTTATTAGTGCACCACGTGCGAGACGTCATAAACCAACGTGGTTGAACGATACTTTGCAACATACGGTTTCGGGAAACAGTCGTGACTAGCTAGTGGATTTCTCCAACGATGCATCGTACTATGGTATAGTTGTACGGGAAACGCACCCCAGATCAACAAATGCAGCAGCATTGCCACGGACAGCGCCAGGTAACGTCGCACGTAAGAAGGTATATCTTAAGCATCTTCCTAAGGTAGGCCTATGGTTCGGGGAACACGCCTAGAAATGGTATACATTTGGTCAAGTTATACCTTAAGAGTCGTCGTAGCGCGCTAAGAGACAACGTTATCGGGAAACGCAGGCATTGTCTAAATAGGCCTACACAAGGATTTTGGATTGTTTTTAGATTCTTTTTTTTTTTTTTTTTTGATTATGATGAAATTTTTTCAATGCAGTATAGTGGGAGATTTTATGAATATCCCACATCAGATTTGAATGGAATGCAGCAATCACTTAATAAATATTAGCATTGTGAAAGGTATGTCCCATCATTCTTTCTTTTACAGGTATAGCTTCCAGCTATTCCAGCTCTAATTGTGTGCTTTTGAGTGGCTCACTGGGCCCAAAATCCCCAAAGCTTGGTGAACTCAAGTAAATAGTAGAAGCGATATAGATCTATGAGTGTTCTAGCGGAATTGAATGGTAAAATGCATTTTTTTCTCCTCTTTCACAACTTTATTGTCTTCCTCACTTACACTCAAGGGCAAGAAAGTTAAAAATAAACCATTGGTATGAAAATGCTATAATTTAAAAAAAAATTTTTTTTCTTTGAAATGGTTCACCTGTATCCCAATTACTTTGACAAGACAGTTTACTCCTATAAAAAGGACCAGTAAAAGATAATAGTGGCACACCTTACTTTTTTCTTTTTCTTTTTTACATTATATTACAGAGCCACCTAGTGATTGAAATGTATTACAGCAGCCATTTCTGACATTTATCAAATCATGGCCTATCACGCACATCACTACTTCAGCGTTTTTTTTTTATTATAAAGAAATGAATAGTTTTATTCAGCATAGACATATTACATTGATCAAGTAAAGACATTTAATTTCTACTTTAAATAAATGCTGGAATTTTGAACTTTCTATTTATCAATGAATCCTGAAGAAAATGGCTCATTGTTTCCAAAAAAGATATAAAGCCGCACAACATGTTTTCAATATTGATGATAAAAATAAATGTTTCTCGAGCATCAAATCAGCATATTAGAATGATTTCTGAAGGATCGTGTGACTGAAGACTGGAGTAATGATGCTAAAAAATTCAGCTTTGAACACAGAAATATATATATTTTTTAAATGATACTGTAATATTTTCTCAATATCACTGTTTTACTGTATTTGATCAAATAAATTCAGCCTTATAGTTACACATTCACACAGTAAAATCACATGAGAAATGTAATTTGTCTGACAGAGCATCAAGCACATGCCTAATATGGTTATGACTATAATATAACGTTTGCCTATGCAGGTCTAATATGAGACATTTCCACTGCTGTGCTGCGCAAGTAAGTTTTTGATTGTATTTTCATACGCTTTAAATAAATAATTATAGATTATTAAATGTATTAAATATATAAAATAGAAACATAGAAAATATTTAAAACTTGTTAAAATGCCTCAGACTTAAACTAGGCTTACTCACGGACACGTAAATGCGTCTCTATAGCACCCAGCGTGTTTATAGTGCAATTTAAACGCGAAAATGAGTTTTTACGTGCATAGGATATAGCCTACACAGTTTTCGCGTGCATTTGATACGCACATCATTGCGTGTAATACACACGCACCCCACACCCCTAATTCTACCCAAACGTATAATACACACCACTACTAAACCTATCCTAACCAACCCATGCTTATCCTATGCACGTAAAAACTAATTTTCGCGTATAAATTATACGATAAACACACTGCGTGCTATACAGACGCATTTAGTGTGATCGGGTTGCAAAACTACACTGTGATGTAGTCCAAGTTCAGCTTAACTATTTGCATGTCACATGGTGACAACTATCCAATCGGGTACTAGGTTATCTGACCTATGTATTTAGTCCGGAAAATAAACATAAAAGCTTAACTGTCAACGGAGACTGTTCTCCGCTAACAGATTTATCGGGTTTGAGTCCATATAAGACGATGAGTTAAATTACTAATCATATACACTGTGTGCAACTAAATATGGAAGTGCTAGTGGGATTAGATGAGGAGTTCAGAAGTGTTTACCCGCACTCGAGCCGGTCTGCGTCAGGAACGCTGTTCTCTTCAGCGGAACGACCGACTTCTATAAACTCCGAGTCTCTTACTCCTTACGTTTCGTTTCCAGCCCATATTGCCCCAAATTCCGCAGTCACTTATGGATGTAATTTCGGAAACAGTTGTTGTTATTGCTGCAAAGTACCACAGAACGCTTTGTTTCCGCCTAGTTTTGTGAAACAAAGTGCAAATGGACAGTCTGAACCCGTGGATAATGGTGATGCCTCCAGATGGTTTAAGGAGTTCGCTCTCTACCAAGGTTATTCCTACCCAAGAATCCCTGCTTGTATTGATTTACCTATAGTTCACAGAGCAGGAGATCACACACACGAGACTTGTTGGACAATGGAAGACCACCAGCCATGGGACTGGTCAAACAGTTGCAGCAGCAGTCAACTTTATTGCTCCAAAGACCAGACGCAGAGCCCGCATATCTGGAAACCATCATTGGCAGGTAAAAGACTTGAGTTCTGCTCTGTGAATCACTCCTCGCCTTTCTTCATTAGTTGGGTATAAAGTCAGAACTTTTTTTTTGGACACATTAAAGAGGCGCAAATCATGCACAAATTCTCTGATCAAGAGATTTTCTCATCTTGTGTTCATTGACAGAGGATATCCTCAATTTAAAGTATTTTTTATTTATCTATAGGCTACACGCTACGGTTTGGCACCGCCTAAATATCAGTATCAATATAATGAAATAAACGAATCATTGAAACCAGAAGTACAGATTTAGTAGCCTACGTTAACCTGAAATTAATCAGGACTCAAATTAAAAAGCAAATGCGTTGTTTTAAACCTGATTTGAGATTATTTTAATGCAAATCTGCATGTAGCTTTTTAGGGTCAATTGCGATTTCCTAAATGTTACATCATTGTTAATCTTGGAATAATATAAAGGTCTTGTAACAGATTGCTTGATTAAAATGACTTGTATTTCCCCAGAGGGAAGCGTTTCGTTCTGTCGGCGCGGGAGAAAGAAACGGGTTCCTTACACAAAACTGCAGCTCAAAGAACTCGAGCGGGAATTCACCAACACTAAGTTCATTACTAAAGAGAACAGACGGAGGATCTCTGCTTCTACCAGCCTGTCCGAAAGACAAGTAACTATATGGTTTCAAAACCGTCGAGTCAAGCATAAGAAGAGACCTAACAAAGACCTAAACGAATGTTAATCCTGTTAAATATTAATTCATACAATTGCTGATGATAGGCTATACATATAGGGAAGAGTTCTCTTTAGTAATGGCTATATTATCTTTTTCAAATACCTATGTTCTCAAAGTCGCAGTTCAGATGTCCAGCTTTGAGTATTGAGATTGTCATTGTATGTCAGATATAGGCTAAAGACAAATCTTATTTTTTCTAAATAATTTAAATATTGTTAAACCATTTTTTTTTGGTAATTTTTGTAGCAGTATAGCCTGATTTCTACGCTTGATCCCAGACCACTGTTCTTTCCATGCTTTCAAAATGTGCAGATTGTGTACCATATTTGTTTATATAACCAGAGTTTGCAACCAGAATGCAACACTGACGTAAATAAACGAAGAAAGAAAGAAGAAAAAGTTTCATGACATATTTCACATGTTCGACTTGGGGGAAACACATTTGTTTTTGTCGGTGTTTTCTTTATCCCTCTACAAGTATAATGAAGTTGTTATATAGGCTACTGCAAATAAAATAATATCGTCGACATATTTCGTTAATTTCAACAGTACGACCGTGACTGGTTTTCCCGTAACACAGTAAATAGCACGAAAGCCGCAGTCTTTTGATTGCATTTGCCTTTGCATTATTCAGAGAGATATGCATGCATTTTATTTTGTCTATTGTCATTGCAGCTGCACTATACATTCAACAATGAAGCATTTGCCAAAAAGCGCTTTCCCATTCCATGCCACGTGATTGGTTTGAATTTAGTATTTGACAGTCGACCTATAAGTTTATGTTGGCCTACTTTGATTATAACGAATGAATTTGATTGCTATTCTTAATGGCATGGATTTCACAACTGTTGCGACTTGCAATGGTGCGTGTATTTTTTTACAATGATGTCCAAATGAGTTAATGTGAAGAGTCAATATTAGTCAGGCATACTTAAGCACGATATTCAGACTTATTACGTTGGTTATTTTATCGACTGATTGATAATCAATTATTGTCTTTTTTTTCGAAAAGTAAAAGACAATTAGCAAGAAAAAAAACACAATGCACAATTTTCGTTGCCTTTTAATTATTATATATTTTTTAGATTTGAATCATGTTCTTTTGAAACTGGGTGTTCTCGTTGACCTTGAGACATATTGTTAGACTAAACCTGGACTTCAGTAGGTCTCATGAATAATACTTGCCACAAATTCATGAAGCTGCGTCGCCATCTATAGGTCAGCATGTGCTTTGCATTAAGATCATTTATAATCCAAGAAATAGTTTGTATTAAAACAATTCAAGCATTTTGAGATTTTTTTTCAACTGCTATGAACATTTAAAAGAGAATATGGCGCTGTGAGTTTCTAATAAATATGTAATATAAAGGTAATCTGTCACAATTGGGAAAAACGTGCAATCCAGAAAAGACTTCCATCGCAGGACTGAGCAATCTCAACACAATAATAATAAAAATTCCTAGCGGTTTTATGTTTTGCCGAATTGGTTGGCGAATTCGTTTAAAAGTTTAAGTGCCGTCGTTCTTAAACCCTTTGAAGAACATTTTTATAGTTCTCTGTCATGCTGATTTCAGCTGTTAAAACGACGCTGTTTCATCAAAGTATCGGCCTTTTTAATCGAATTTTAAAAGAATTAGACTGTCAAACGGATGTTTCTTCTTCTGTTTTTCTGTCTAATTAAATGCACTTGGACTTGTTTTTGGTAAATCTGCGTCTGGACTTTGACCTTGAACTATACTGATGTAGGCTACTACCATATCCTTTCCATGTAGGCTAAATATTTTTTAAGGTTGAACGGATGAGAGTTCTGTGTTTTCAACACGCAACAGAACGTGACACAGTCTAAAGCAATCCCATTTTAAAGGTTTTCATGCATTTACTGGACTCGTAAAAAGTGGGAGGTTGTACTGTCTCCACTCTTTCCGGAAATTGCCTGTTTACAATAGTCATTTTGTCTGCTCCTTCATATGTGCACTTTCTTTAAAACGTGTTTCGGATCATTTGGACAAACCTTTAGGTAAGATAAAAATGACTTGCATATCCTGAACTACTCTAAAATGTTAGAAACCGGCAACAAAGATTATTCGACGACATCTAAATGTTTAATTTCTTTCACCGACAGTCCTCGGCACCTCAAGACCAACAATCGCCTTAAAAGTTTCTCCTCAATGTATTTTTTAAAACGAATTTAGATATCAGCCAATCAATGGCGAAATCTTAAAAAAAAAAAAAAAAAAAAAAAAAGAATTAGTTGCTATTTAAAATTGTATAATAGGCTACTGTATCAAAGTTATAACATATTAAAACCTTTTTCGTTTACACCAAAAATGTGTAGCCTAAACATGCGCCTGCAGAGCTTAACGTTTACAGATGGTCTTTCAAAGTTACGCTTAAAAACTGTAGACAATTTTTTAAATGCATTATAAGCTCTATTTGGCTTTATCCCCGTGTTTATTTCACATTTATTTGTGTAGCGCTTTTCACAATAGGCTACATATTGTTTCGAATCAGCCTTACGGAAAATGCATGTTTCTACATTACAATTCAGAGACTGTGTCAAAGAAATATCCATATGTCAGAAATGTACAGTTCTGAGATAATAATACACTATAAAAAAAGTAATCAGTTGACTTAACTTTGAATTAAAGTAAATGAACTTCATGCGTAATTGAAAAACTCAGTTATGTGAACTTGACAATTCCCCTAAAACTTATTATTTTGTTTCAATTACGCTTGAAATTTAATCATTTTAAGGCAACGGGTTTCTAACACTTTTTATGTTAAGTCAGCTAATTACTTTTTACAGTGTACAAATCATGCAGTTAGCTGTTTTATTTTAGCTGCATTAATTTAGACAGAAGCAATGATCTCATTATAGCAGTTATGAAGTTGTGATCATAATAATTAGGCTACAATAGGCTACAAAGACAATTTGGCAGTTGTGATCATAATAATAAAGCTACATTATATAGAACATTTGGCAGTTGTGATTATAATAATTAGGCTACAATATATAGAAAATTTGGTAGTTGTGATCATAATAATATAGGCTACAATATATAGAAAATGTGGCAGTTGTGTTTACGAAATAACACAAACGCGGCTCTTTTGAAAGCAGCCATTTCCTCAGATATGCAGCATTGTAATGTTTTTTATTACAAATTTGTGTGTGTGTGTGTGTGTGTGTGTGTGTGTAAACAAAGTAAATTATAGCATAGTCGGTTAACAATTAAATATTTAGTTGTATTTCGTTTTTCACAATAAGCAGCTTTGCAGGATGTTGCACTAACAGAACGTTATGTATTTGTTTGTTATGTATTTAAAGCTGCTAATTAAGTTTCAAACACTTGAAATTGAAAGTCAGACTAACACAATCCGTGTTTGTCCCCGTAAGGCTCATGTGGCACGAATCTCACTCTGTAGCCTTGATTGTTAATTAAATATATCTGAATGCTTATGTGAGCTGTATTTTAGAGAACTGTCAGGGTTTTCTGACTACCTTTTACATTACAGCAAAATGCATTTTAAACAAATAAGGACAATTAAGGACAAATGTATATATATTTTTTTTTATTGATCTTATGAAAAATAATGGCTGAAGTTACAGTTGCATCAAGAAAAACTGTTCAAGGAAAATAAAGCTGTTGGTTATTTCATATGCGTTTCTTTCTGACTTTGCAGCACAACTAGTCACGTGGGCGTGGCTAAACATTTGGCTTTGCATATCACGTGATGGTGCATTAACAAATCAACAATTACCTTGCTCGTATTCTTTAGGGGTAACTAAAACAGTTTTAAGACGCGTTCGGGCGAGCTCGTGAGAAATGTGCGAGCACAATCTCCTGAGCTCTGGCTATGTTGCTCCCCTTTTGAATTTTCACTCTCCCGACTCCCTGTACCTCCAAAACCTGCGAGGCAATGGAGTCCATCTATCTGGCCTTCCGCAGATGTCCTACAGTAGAAGTGAGGTGTGCTCGCTCCCGTGGACTTCTCCAAATGCGTGCACTCCTCCGGCCCAGAGCCGCGCCTACAGTGGCTTCGCTCAGCCGTTTTTCAGCAATTCAGCCGCTGTGAGCGCTAGCCTCAAAAAGGGCTCACTGGAGGAATCCGGGAGGTACTACTTCCAAGATGTCAGCCACAAATCAGAGGAGCCAAGTCGACCTAATGCAGCCTACGCAGGAGAGCAGAGCTCTGTCAGCAACGAAGTTTCAAACTTGGAAAGGCGACAGCAGAGCAGGGTTGAGCCGATTGAACTGACCTCCATTGACCAGCCAGTGGCAGATCCTTCAAAGCCTCCAGTCCAACCATCACTGAGCAGCCAGACTAGGTCAGCCTTCTCCGATGGTACGCAACTTCTTCCTTGACCCTGCCTATGTCATTCTGTGACCTTGATTTCAGCGTTTTTTACTATGTAGACTTGTGTTTATTGTGTGAGATGGCAACACGATCTCATGAAAAGGCGTATCTATAGCACGAATTGTATTTATTGTGCAATGTATATGCAAAAAAAAAAAAAAAAAGTTTTTTACGTGCATATGATACGCACTGTAAACCCATGTGCACGTAAAAACTCTTTTTGCGTATAAATTACACGATAAATATAATTGATACGCACTTTCATGCTTGCTTTGTTCAGTTATAGACAAGCTATTTCAGCCCCTCTTCAGTTTTCCAGAACGTTTGTTTTCATACAATACTGATTCCATATGCTCCACGATATAGATTATTAATTGTACGGGGTCAACAGAGTTGTGTTTGTCTTTAGATGGAGAGGCTGATTCAGTAACCTGAATAATGATGAGTGTATACTAATTTTTTTTCTCCTCCCCAGGACTACCATGGTGTCCCTCACAGGTGAGATCAAGAAAGAAGAGAAAACCTTACACGAAGCCACAGTTAGCCGAACTGGAGAACGAATTTATGCTAAATGAATTTATAAACCGACAGAAGCGAAAGGAGCTTTCGGACAGATTGGAACTGAGTGATCAGCAAGTGAAAATCTGGTTTCAGAATCGCAGGATGAAGAAAAAAAGACTTATGATGCGCGATCATACCTTCACTATATACTAGTTTTTTTTCCCTTCAACAATTGTAGGGTTTGTTTTTTTAGGTGGGGACATCATTCATACAAGAGACTTTTCTTGCCAGTCCACCAAATCTGAAAACGATTTTCTCACGAACCCCCATGAAATGTAATTTAATGTTTAAGTTGAATATATTGAAATTGATATTTATTTGGCATATAGAGTCGCTGCATTTATGTGTCTGGTGTATGTTTTTGGTGGAAAAACGAGAATTCCACAGTTGTAATGTTAGCTTGCTTTTTATAGCCTAAAATATAATGCTTTGTAGTTTAGAACAGCAGCAAGTTTAGAGTAGAGACGTGAATATTTAATTCATGAAAACATTTAAAACTACACTGGGCTGCTAACATATACCTGGGAGTCATTTTTAATACATTTTGATAAAACCTCATTTGTATCTTGCGATCTGAAAACGTACATTTTACTTTTGTTGCGTTTTTTTATCAAAACTGATGTGTAATATTTATTAAGTGTTCCTGTTCCATTATATTAAACGTCTGCATTCTTGTGTGATATTTGTCTGTTTTAACTCAGTGGGTGATACTAAAATGCGCTAATAAAGTCCAAGCTCAAGTTCGATCTTTCTTCTGTGAATCTATAAATGTTTATATTTTCTTATTGAATTAAACCAGGAATTTAAATAGAAAAATAAGTGCTGTAACTGTTATGCATTACGGGTGTATATTTGTATAAGGGACGACTAAACTTAATTTTAACAGTGAATTTACATTTACATGTATAGCGTAGACTTACACAATGTGAATATGTGTTATTAATGTAGCTCTTTTTACGTTTGCTTTAAGAAATACGTTTAAACTATGGTCAAATGTTCTTATTTCTACAAATGAACTGATTATTCATTGGAATAATTTGAAAAGAGAGTATACGGAACAGGTAAAGACGTATTATTATCTTGGTTGCATGTAGCCTATGCGTGATACAAAGACAAAACTCAATACGAAAACTTGCCTATATTTTAATACCAAGCATGATAAACATGTGACACATGGACATATGTGATAATCCCATGTATTATATACTTTGTAATTCCACATTTGTAATGCACATATTCTGCTTTCTATATAGGCCTACTTCACTTTCTGTTTATTTGCTAGTTTTTTTGGTAAACAATATAGTACAATTTTAGGATATTACACTCGTTGTTACACTGGGTTGTTTCAACCCAATTTTGGGTAAAATATGGACAAACCCAAACGTTGGGTTAAAAATGTAATGTAAAAATATAACCCAACAGCTGGGTTTGTCCATATTTTACCCAAAAATTTGTAGCATTTTTTTAGAGTGTAGGCGTGCATGAAAATTCGGATTAATCATTTAAGAGTAGTTTGACAAAACGTACCCTAGTAGTAATGAGTAGCCTAAATAAAACCAGATAAATAAATATTTATTTTTATTATAGCCTATAGGCCTATATATTTACCTAACAAAATCTTTACTCTCTGCAGACTAAACTCACGATTATAGGCATGGCTGCACTGTATACTTTCTCCAAATGTGTTTAAATATTTTCATTAATATCAGGTAGGCCTATTATAATTATTTTAATTTAAAATAAATATTTTCTACCTATCAATGAATGAGTGAATGAATCAATCAACTAATCAATAATACAAAGGTAAGTTTGGTCCAAGTTATTTGTCTTGATAATACCTTTAAAAGTTAAAAGCAAGCGGAGAGTAAATATATTGTGGGCTCTGCCAGACGTCCTGCGACCGCTGTAGAAACTGGGGGCGCCAATACAAAGTTAAGGTCAAGTTAGTGGCTTTCTTGCACTGACTTTCTTTCTACTAAGAATACTTTGCGCATTTAAAAAAAAAAGTTAGCAAGAAGCAATTTTGAGCTCCCAGCCTCTCACATTGATGCGCTACTACTTAATAGCATACTATTAAAAAAAATTAGCTTCATATTATTGTGAAGATTGTTTTATTTTCTTTCTTTCTTCCCTTTCTTCCCCCTTTTTTTTTTTTTTTTTTTTTGCTGTTTAAAAAAAATCTTTGGACATCGACTGGTAAACGGATTCATATTTTGTTGGGCTCTAAAATGTTTGGGTTCTAGAACAAAGAAGCAACAAATGAAAAAGTCTTAAGTAGGATATGGATCGCAAGATACAAGATAGGCCACGCGTTCTTTGTTAAAAACGCGCGATACAGTTTCTATTTACGAAAATAAAAATTAAATTGTAAAAATTAAAATTAAAAAAGGTGTTTATTGAGTGTTACCGCGCAAATTTACGTTCTCATTTCGAATCCACGAGCTGTGCTTAAATTAACTAAAGATAACAGTATGGTTAGGCTAGTATTGGCATGGTACCAGATTCAAATAAAATAAAAAATAAACCAGTTTTTTTTTTAAACACCAGGCTGTACAAAACAATATAATAACGTTGGTTGTTTATTTGTTTTATAAGCTTAACAACGCCAGTTTTGTGTGTTATATTATAGATATAAGACATGTAGATATCTGGAGAAAAATTAACAAAACAAAAACGGTAAATATGCAGTTTTCAGTCTCTCGGTAGGAATGTAGCAGTCACTGTTTACCTCCACCCAGGAAAGTACACTATAGCACATCCTTTTGTCTGTGCAATAAAATGATTTGGCTGACGGTTATTGGCGATTGCCGGCTGCGCATTGTCTCAGACCACAGACGTTCAAAGCCAGAACAGTTGTTTTGTACTTGGCAGTGTGAATCAGTGTATCTCTTCCTTTTGATAACTGTGTTCGCTACAAGCTTTACTACTGGAATACTAAATCGGACTAAATGCAGATTTGACTTCAAGCTAAAACAGAAAGGTACAGTTCTAAATGTTATTACACTTTATTAGGCTATACATTGCCCTTTGTCTTATTTTTGGAAAAACATTCTTGTACAATGTTTACATCGTGACTAAATGTGTACTTTCCGTAGACTGTGTAGGCTAGAATAAACAGAAAATCTTTTTTTTTTGCTGCATCAAAACAAATAACTATATTTGGTAAACTGCATTACATTTCTCTCGTTTTCTGTCTCACCTCTCAAATCTTATTTTCCCTTTTCCCTTTCTTTTTTTCCCATTATTTCCTATGACAGCCTAGGTAGCCTAACAGGATATGAACTTTAAATTTCCCAGAATTTCTGTAAAATAGCATATTACAGGTTTAGAAAAGAGATGCAGGAATTATTATAACACGCGTATAAAACATGTTTAACAATACCGTGCATTTTCATTCTAAGGCTTGCGAATCTCAATTTCCGGGTAGGCTATAAGGAGAGAGACTAAAAGAAAATTGCAATTTTGCTTCATAGTCAAAGTTTTCTATCGGCCGTGAGGTTAAGTGGTTGGGAAACCTAGAAAAATATAAAAATAAAGCAATTGAATAATACAACTTAATGTCGTACATTTGAAAAACATTGTTTAACGTTGCGATTTAGGTATTTTATTTAATTACATATTGCATGTTTTTAAACTAAATATTTGACGTGGTATTTCTGTGATTGTTTACTAATGCCTTGGAACACATGGGGGAATTAACATGGGAGTTTCAAAAATGTAGGCAACCAATGACCTGCCTCATGCGGTTACCTATGAGTCGCTCATTTAATGACTGATATTGATATATGGTAATTTTTTTTACCAGATCACATGACACAATTACCTCAAGAATCGATCAAGATGAATTGCACGTCAGCGTACGTTTCCGATTTTTTCTTCCTCGCGAGTCCTATCCACACGCATATGGTGCAATAGATGGGCAAAGTTTAACAGTCAAGCTGACGATTTTTCCTCTCTAAGGCTAAAGCGAGCAATGACCGACTACGATGATCGCGGCAACTGTGCATCTAATATGTATTTACCGTACTACGTTCATGATTTCTCGTCGGTCTCATCGTTTTTACCACAAACAACGTCGTGTCAAGTAAATTTCCCCTATTCTTCGAACATAGCGCAAGTCCAACCTGTTCGTGAAGTGACTTTCAGGGACTATGGACTGGATCATCCGAGCAAATGGCATTACAGGGGCAATTATGCTTCGTACTATTCAACGGAGGAGATAATGCACCGAGATCTCATACAGTCAACAAACAGAGCGGAAATTATTTTCAAAAACGATTCCGTGTATAGCCACCATCACGGTGGTAATAGCTCCTCGTGCAATTTCTTCACCAACGTCGGCCGAAACGGGGTACTTCCACAAGAATTTGATCAGTTCTTTGAGACTGCTAACTCGGAGAAGCCCAACCCTGAGCAGTCCGAACAAAAGCCAGATACAAGTGTCCCCGGAGATGCTGCATGCAATGTGTCAACAGATAGCGCGGAGCAGACCAAGCAAGACCCTACAGAAACCCTGGAGGAGGAATCCTCGATATCAACCTGCGATGAAGAAAAGAACAACGGCTCAAGTAGGTTCACGCGTAAAGCTTTTATGTGGCACTTTATAAGCATGCAAAAGTTTTTATATAGCTTGTAAGATTCTCTTTGCAGTCGTAAAAATATTTACTATGGGGAAGGCGCTTTCGTCGGATCATAGGCTACTCAAAACATTTCGTTTATGAACTGTTGTAAAGACTGTAATGATAGTCACGATTCAAATCGAGAAAGACCGCACTTTCTTAGATAGAAAGCCTGTTCTATTTTAGAAACCTTCAGGCTGTCGCTTGTTTCAGTGTTATGCAACATTATCACCAAAGATTTTAACTTAAAAGCGAAAGACTTTTAATCAAATCGAAAAAAACACCGACGGGTTACTCATGTGCGCGTGCGTTTGGACGCGATGTGTGTGTGTGTGTGTGTGTGCGCGTGCGAGTGTTGGCCGTTTGCGTGCATGTGTATATTTCATGTAGCAGTGTTAGTCTCGTTGTATTGCCTCTGTAAACATACTTTCGATTTCCGAGTGTTTTGTCTGTGTATGTGTATGCGGATTAAACTAATGTTTTGCATGAAAACAAATTAGGCATTAGTATCCGAAGGGTCGGATAGACTCGAACTTTTAATGCCATCTGCAGAAACATCTGCCGTTCAAATTCATTGCAATGTAATCAAGTTGCGTTTCTTTCTGTAGGTGCAACAAAGTCCAGAAAAAAGAGGTGCCCATATACGAAATACCAGATCCGAGAACTTGAACGAGAATTCTTTTTCAATGTGTACATAAACAAAGAGAAGCGTCTGCAGTTGTCAAGAATGCTCAGTCTTACAGACCGACAAGTGAAGATTTGGTTCCAGAACCGAAGGATGAAAGAGAAAAAGATGAACCGAGATCGTCTCCAGTATTTCACTGGAAATCCATTGTTCTGAAAGTCATTATATACTTGCCGCTTCGGGGGACGATGGCTATTCTATTGTGTCATGATTGTGGGACATCATCCATTCGTCGGACACATGACTTATTTTCACGTCAACGCTGTATTTTACTATGCAAAATACTTGCTATCTAACATGAATTTTATCCGCAATTAAAATTCTGCACAAATTATCTACAACAATGTATCCGCAGTGAGGGAAATGATCAGTTATCAGGAACAGGTACCTCGACAATCTCTTCATACTCTGTGATAATTCCATTGAAATTCAGTAGCTTTGTATTTGTATTTATTTATTGTAATTTTGCATTCTCACATTGTAAGCAACCTTTGGTTACATCAAATCAATACGTAATTACATTGAGTTAGAACTGTGTATGCATTTATTCGTTTGAAGCATGTAATGTATCTATGTATTAAATAAAAATACAGCAAGTTATTTGCAGATTTTTATTAATTGTTGTGATGTCTCTTTGTGTGTATGGCAGTGCGCGCAACATAATGCATTATTTAACAGTTATTTATTTTCATTAAATAAAATTATTTTAAGGAGTTGCATTTCAAAATGTTAGGCCTACTAATTTTCCAGATGAATCTTGTTTTCGATTATTACAGATGAAGAAGGAAAGTGAGATGGAGAGAGAACAATTTCCAATGGTAACTTATATAGCCTAGTCTTTGACAAATTCCTTTA
This sequence comes from Phoxinus dragarum, assembly GCA_033366665.1. Classification (NCBI taxonomy): domain Eukaryota; kingdom Metazoa; phylum Chordata; class Actinopteri; order Cypriniformes; family Leuciscidae; genus Phoxinus; species Phoxinus dragarum. The sequence continues at coordinate 25,395 of JARPMJ010006019.1, forward strand.
CTTGTATGTTGTTTTACACTTAGGCTATTTACTAAACCTTGAACAGTCTAGACAGTACAATAAACTCTGGGCAGTAAATTAAATTGGGGCTATTGGACCCTCTATCCACTTCAACTGTGACTTTGCCCTGAAACACAAAGGGTGCAGATGTTTTCTTTTTTCTTTCTAGAGAGAGGAGAACTGAGTACTATGTGAACAGATAAGAGTGAAAATCTAATAATAGGCTACGTGTTATCTTACAAAAGAGGACTAGTCTTCGAATTGAACCACTATGCGTTAGACATCACCCCATTTCGACAAGCTTATTTGGCTGTTTACGTCAAATTTAGCACGTGAACACTAACCGTCTTGAACACAGTGGTTTACAAAGTTCGATTTCGTCAACAACTTCGAACGTCGAATGAAATATTGTATTTGAACTTCTGTAATGTCAAGGTCGTCACCCTTAACCTTATTGAATAAGTAAAGGCGCCTTTTTTGCGGTTCTCTTTGAAAAACTACGCCCTCTCAGAGCCGCCGCAGTGCAGCACGTCCAATATGGCCGCCGCATCCCCTCAATCCCACTGATCTGCCTTCAAAAGCCTTCACACTGATACATCCTATACTATAGGTTAAATACAGCACATAGCCGCCGTTAAGCCGGGTGAAATGCTGTGTAAAATAAAACCATATAATACAACCATATCAAATCCTCCATAATGTTTTTCCCCTACAAATGGGATTTAGGCAAAGGGGAACAATGCAGTAAAAGTCTACACTGTTTACGTTTTAGAGCGCCTCAGTGGTGTTTTCTTAAGATTAGCCTATGCCATAGAACCAAAAAGCTCCCAATAGACAGTTGGTGCAGAAATTAATTGTTATTTTCTCAGTGGATAGGCCTACTGTAAAGAAGGGGCTACCTCTGTGGAGTCAGAATATGCTGGAAATGCAAACCCGATATTTGCAGTGGAGGCAAACTGAGAATCTTACAAGCTTTTGTTTCCTAGATAGGCTATGTGTTTCCTAAATCTCTCAGCCGTATACAGGAAATTCCGTTTATATTTACAAATTAACATTGCATTGCTGTGAGTTTTATATTAGGCTACTCTGCCAGAAATAATAAGGAATCTTAACATAGACAAACTCTTTATTCATGTACATTTTGTTGATACTGCTTGAAGCCACGAGAGGGCGAACTCGCAGCAATGATCGGACCTGGTGCTGTGTGTATACAGCATGTAGTTTTCCTCAAAAACAATGACTATGATCTTGAGCGGGGGTTATGTGATCTAATCTAATGTTTTAACGCCCGTTTACTGGCGGTATGTTATTATTGAGATTCACTCTTATTCTCAATTAAATTTACCCTGTTGCATCATATCCAGAATAACCTGAAAACCGGGAAAATATATTTTAGTCACGTAGCTACGGAGGATATCTTCATCTGCATTTGAGGAGACAATTTCAGTAAACATTTTCTTCATAGTCTCAGAGGTTAGCGTGCCTCACCCTTTTTTTTTGGAAACGTCCCTTTCAAGATCATACATTAACAGAACCACCACCATTATTAGTAATATTATTATTATTGTTATTATTATTACTATTTGTCTTTTTTTGTTGTTATCCTTAATTTAGCAATCGTATTATGACCAATTATGGCAGACATATTTTGTAAGGGTTTGACCATCTGTATTATATTTTTAATAAAGCTTTAGCCTAAACAGTTCGCTGGAAGACTGCATGCTTGTGTGTACAAAATAAAAAAGTGCAATGAAATATCCCTAATATCTCAAATGAGACATGGATCATAACAGTAGCTATAATCCACTACTTATTTGGGAAATGTATTAATCTGGACACGCATCTACATCCTCTTATCGTAGATCTATTTGTTTATTTATTTATGTATTACACATAAAGGTGAACCAATAAAATTAAATAACCAAAAACTCTTTAGAAGATGTAGTTATAGGCTTTTTAGAGTATTTGCCTATAATTTCATAACCCAGATATTTTATGCATTTACCATAATAGTTGAATCATTCGACATGTTTCATCTTGAACAGTACTAATAGGAATATTATGTTCCTGCTTGGTGTTTATGTGTGTTTTCAGATGACAGTCCTCTGCAGTGATTTTTATTTATTTATTTGTTATTTATCTGGAAGATTTGTCAGCTTGCTATTTTAGTAAACCCACTGATTTACCGCGTATACATGCGTTCTTTTTTTGTCTTTTTGCTTTATCCAAATTATGTAAAGAAACCGTGCGCCGTTACGTTTACCTAAAATCAAGATTTCTATAAAGTAGTTAATGACTCATTATAGCTAATTTGATATTTTAGGATTTTGTGTAGATAACGACGAAATTATTGGTTTGTGACGATAGATTACACACTTGTAACAAGCACATCGCAAATGATTAATTCAACGGCATATAAAGATAGCAATAGCCTATAATGTAATTCTCCTTGCGCATTTTCAATGTATCCAGTTCTTAAGCAGAGATAATATGATATAGGCTATCCTTTATAAATGCTGTTAAATTCTGCAAACGTATTTGCGTAGGCTATTTAGTTATTGCGAATAATATACTCTACATGTTTTTCCCACAATAATTGTATAATGATGCATAGGCCTATAAGATGTTTTCGCTAAGTGAAAATGCACGTATTTCTAAAGTCAATGTGTAAATGCGTTTACAACAGTATATCGGCCTATTTTACAAGACAAATAGAAAAAGGATTTATAAACTTCACTCTTTACAGATGAAATAACTGGATTAATTACACAAAACAGAAAAGCCGTTTCAACCTTTGACTGGCGCTATAGGCTATATTTTGCAAATATAGAAACGAATACCTCACATCCTTATAATGATAATGTGACTGATAACGTGATAAAATGCACTGGCTGGCTATGATTTAACAAGTAGGGTTTCTTCAAGGTTTCTTTTATTTAATTTTGAAAATAGCAGCAAACAACAATCAAGCTATTACATGAATTATTAAGTAGTAATAACATTTAAATTTCCTTTGCGTCTGACAAAAAGGTCAATGTGGAAAACATGCAAAATCATTTGTGTCTATTAAAACATAATTCATGATAAAAACAAACATAGAAAGGATGAATCACAATTTTGTTTTTCACTCTTAATCGAGTCAGCGGTGTTTAGGCCCGCGTCCCGGCTCATTTTGTTCTGCATAATCCTCTGCATTTTGCCTCGTGAACTACGAGAAATCTTCAGACATTTCCTATCTTGACCTTGAATTGGAATTTAAAGGTAGCTATACAAAATAGACTGTGCTAAATGCTATAATTGATTGTCCTTGTTCTTGCTCTTTGTTTAACAGCAGGTCTACATATGAGTCCAAGTTTTAATTTTATATGTTATCCTGAAATGGATTTAACAACGTTATTTCGGCAGTCTTGAAACCAATTTCAAGTCCTTGTTCTAGGTGTCGCTGTTGACCACGTCTGAAACTTCGAATCATGTGTCAATGCGCCCACGTGACGGGGAAGAGCCTGCGTCTCAAGGCCATTTTCAAATTTCATTGGTGAGAGTGTCATGTGGTTGCAGAGAGACTCGCTGGTTATACAGGGATTGTTTTGCTAGATATGTCAGCTTACAGAGGACACTTCTCTGCTTCTTAAAAAAAGAAACTCTCCAAAATGTCCTTTCCCAACAGCTCTCCTGCTGCAAACACGTTTTTGGTAGATTCCTTGATTGGGGCGTGCAGAACAGATTTTTATTCCAGCAGTAACATGTACATGCCAGCCACTGCAGAAATGGGAACCTATGGAATGCAAACCTGTGGACTCCTGCCGTCTCTTGGCAAACGGGGGGAAGTAAACCACCAAAACATGGGCATGAACGTCCACTCGTACATACCTCAAACTGATACCTGGGCAGATCCAAGCAGGTCCTGCCGATTAGAGCAACCGCTCAACCAGATGTCCACCTGCACATTTTCACAAAGCATTAAAGAAGAGACTAACTGTTGTATGTACTCCGACAAGAGAGCAAAGGTCAGTTCGTCGGAGATACCCGCGTACTCCAACCTGATCCCCGAATCATGTTCCGTTGAGAGTCCCGAGATCCCGGTCCCTGGATATTTTAGACTAAGTCAAACTTACGCGACGGCGAAAAACCCGGACTATGACAACGAGACGATGAGCCCAAACACTACGTTAATGCAGCTGAACAGGGTGACTCCAAAGTCGCAGTCAACGCCCTTTGTCGAGGTGGAAAAGAAGCTTGCGCTCGATCGGGACACACGGAGCTCTTCCCCGGCGCAGAGTCCAGAACCCAAACTCAGCTCGCTGGAGGAGAAGCACTGCTCAACCGAGGCGTCTGTCTCCAGCCCTGAATTGCCACACAGAGAAAGCAAAGGTGAGTACAATAAACGGATTAATCGCGTCTTGGTGTAACGCGAACGCTATAGCATCATAAAACCCAATATAAAACACAAACAGCCCGAAAGTCGTAATGTTTAATGGGAGTCTTTCTCAGGTTGCAGTAAAAGCTCTAACAGGAAACGGCGCTGCGAGGGCGCGTTAACATCAAATACCTTTTGTTGCAAGTGACTTGACATTCTTCTTTGGTCAATATAAGAACAGCATTGGTGAAATGTATTTGCGACTTAATCCATTCAGCACGAGAATGAATGTTATTTTGATGTAGACATAATTAATTGCTATTTATTTCATGCTGACTGAGGAGCTCACTACACTCTTAGAATAAAAGGTTCTATAGGCGCTTCGTATTTGGAACCTCTAAAAGGTTCTACACTCTTAGAAAAAAAGGGTTCATTGGGGTTCTATATAGAACCTTTTCTTCTAAGAGTGTAGTCAAGTCCTATTTCTGGTGCAGTATCTGAAAACTGCATAAAAGTGCATTGGTTATAACATGAGGTAATGGCTTAGGCTATATACAAAAAGACAAGATCATGTGTTAAACCAAACGCAAACAACAGAAACAAAACATTAAAATTCATTCAATAAAATTAGGCTACGTTGTAGAGATTAATCAACACTTGAATACTGGTAACTTGTGGACCACGTGGACAATTATAGACATTTTGACTCAGTACGGTAGCTACTTCTAATGATCTGTTAGTGTAGGTTTATTTATGACAGCCGTTTCAACAAACGAATTCCGTCTATGTTTTTATGTAGAACGAAAACATGTCCTATTTTCCCTGTTTGTTTGGCTGATTCTGTCTTCTGACATTCTGTCCTTTTGTTTTTGCAGAATCCAAAAACGACACACCGACGAGCAACTGGTTGACCGCGAAGAGCGGAAGGAAAAAAAGATGTCCATACACAAAACACCAGACCTTGGAATTAGAAAAAGAATTTTTATTCAACATGTACCTGACTCGGGAGCGCCGACTAGAGATAAGCAAAAGCGTCAACCTTACTGACAGACAAGTGAAAATCTGGTTCCAAAACCGCAGGATGAAACTTAAGAAGATGAGTAGAGAAAATCGTATCCGTGAACTGACGTCCAATCTCACTTTTTCGTGAGCATGCATCAAGTGCAGATCAAAAACTTATCCCCCTCATTTCGGTCAGTCTATGTTCTCCTGTATAATGATGACATGAGGGCAGTGTGCATTGTTTTGGCTACTTTCACGTTCCAATGTTGTGATCGTTGCTGAATACTTGTCATTTGTTGCTACATCTTTGATTGCATTTGAAATGTGAAAAGCCTGGTGTAATTTCATATCTTTCACAGGGTATAAAAGTGGTGTAAGGTCTTAATTTATAAAAGAAGATTATAGAAAAGAGGCTGTTCCAAGCGGTTTCATTTTAGCGGGAACAGAGCAAAAATGTGGCGCCAAAAAGCCATGACTTTGGACATGAAAGCACATTCGAAAGTGAAGATCTCCCATTCTTTCTCCAATGAAAACGTACATTTATCTGAAATAATTACGTTCAAAGATTTCTGTATAATAGATGTTTAAATATGTCTGTATAAGTGCATGTTTGTGGCATGTGGTCAGTGGACTAATAAATTGATAATGTCATAATAGTGTTTTGGTGTTTGGTATAGCGTTTCTAAACCACAGCTTAATAAAGATCATGTACTGCCCCTCCCCCTTACAAACACACACACACACCCAAAGATAAATTACAAAGAATTTTTTTTTTCTTCTTTAAAGATAAATTAGCAAATAGGCTACAAACTATTTTACAAATAGAGGTAGGCCTACATGTCAATTGACGTTTATTTGAAAAACGAAACAGACATTGTATGTTCTGGTTACCAAAAATGGACTGTTGTGTTCTGAAAAACAAAAAACAAAAACGTTTTTGTAAGCCCAAAAAATTAATCTTTTTTTTTTTTCTAAATAAAACCTTAACGTAATTCAAAATACGAAAATGTAAACCTATAACCTTCAAACTTCACCGTTAATATCCCAAATTTCAAATTATGATACGCCAACAAACAAAAAAAACAAATAAGGCAAACCAGAAGCACATAGAGGTTTGGTAGACTATAGGTGAACATGATTTGGTCCGTTATGCCATACATTCATACACAACATTTTGTTTAAAAGTTGTCAAGCAGATGTAAATATTTTTGTCTTTTAATAGGCTACCGATCCTTCCACGCGTCAAAAACAAAAAGTATATTTCTAGCATCGCCCACTCACTCTCTATAATGTGCGCACACAAACACAATGCCATACACATCTGTAGGCACATACTCAGATGTGTTCAAGTGTGTGGTCACAGATGAAAACACAGATTATCATTTTGACCGAAATTGTAACGGCTGAGCTCTCAATGACAACTTGTCGACAAATAGCTAACATAACACCACGTTGTTTTCTTCACACACATTATTTTCTCAAATTAAGAAGAAATATGTAATGCATTCGTCTATATTTTATATTTTACTTGTGTGTACATTTCAATTGACTTAATCCATTTTTACACAAATTATCTATTCTATTTTATCTATTATAAACATTTATTATTTTGGTAGATTAAATTTTTTACCGTCAGTAATTCAATCTCGGCGTTGGCTACATTGTTATCTACAAAGATAAAAATATTGCTATATTATTATTGTTATTAATGATAAACACGTCAAGACACGTTGAAATGCCAAGAGTCTGTTTTATTAAGGGAACATTAATACATAATCAAATGCACCTCATAAAAATTTTATTGATACACATAAAATACTATGACTCTCTTTTGAATAAGTACCAAAAATATACAAATGTTTCTTCCTGTGTCAATCTTACAACACCTCACAGACAGCATCAAACTTACAAAGACCGCATAACAGATCTTAACACTAAAGTAGTTTATAAAATATGAGAATCTGTGAGGCTGTGGTGGTTCGTTGTTTTACAGCATGTTATTACATTTATTTTACGAGGACTTGCAACTCGGTACTCTATAAAATACTTTACAAGGCTAGACTATGACATACCTTATGACGAAATTTTTGCAAGATTTTACACGGCTGGAATCGTTTGTTGAGGTAATAGTGAGTGCAAATAAATGGGTGCATTAATCTGACCTTGTTATAAAAAAAGAAACAGACGTTGTTTAAAGAAAGATGAATGCATAATATCATTACTATAGTTCAGATAAAAATAACTTGTCTTTTTTAAGAGTACAAAATCAAACATACCGTTATCAGAGGACTGATTTACTCTCTGTATTAGTAAATATGATCACGTGATTCATGCAACCAATCACTGAAGATGAAGGCAGCAAAAATACTATGATTGTTCAGAGGCAAGGTTTCGGAAACAGAGTAACGTTTTATATGAGTTCGAAGGGATCCAGAAATGTCGACTAGTTCAGCTCTCAGTAGCTATTATGTGGACTCTATTATGGGGCACGAGACGGAGGATGTGTACGGAGCGCGTTATGTCCAAGGTTCACACACCGCGAGGCCGTCAGGTGTGGGCGAAAATGCGGACTTTTCCTCGTGCAGCTTCGCTCCCAAGTCAGCCGTGTTCCCAGCGTCCTGGTCCTCGGTTCACCAGCCCTCTCCTGCTGCAGTGTCCGGGATTTACCATCCATACGTCCACCAGACCCATCTTTCTGACAACAGATACGTCCGCTCCTGGATAGAGCCCGTCGCGAACCATATCTCTTTATCGGGGTTCCACTCCAACACTCGGCTCAGCGCTACAAAGACTGAAAGTTTACCCTCGAAAAGGACTGAAAGCGCCGCGTTTGAAGCAGAGACTCCGGTGGTTCCCGAGTTTCGCTGCAGCGCTGTATCCGTAGACAAAACTACTGAAGAAAGAGTTGAAAATGATACTTCGAGCCACGGCGAACCTAAAGACGAAAAACAGCAACAACAACAACTTGACCCAAGTAAGTAAAATGAATTGCCCTGTGATTTACAACTGCCCAACTGTCCTAAACTGGAGGTTTTACAAACCTATAAAAGTGTCCGGGCTCTTACCACTGGCCTTCATCGGTGTAGTGGCCATTAAAAAAAGAAACTTTGGAAATAATTGCATTCACACTAATGTTTAACACCAATTACACAATATTTTAATGGTTAAATATTAACCTCCGTTTCTGATATGATCATGGCCTTTCTTGTGGAAGTTAAGCTTATGTGAATGGTTTTCTTTTCACATTGTTGTTATTATTATTATTATGCTTTCTTTAGCATGTTTTTTTTTTTTTTCAGGCAACCCTGCTGCAAACTGGATCCATGCGAGATCAACAAGAAAGAAACGTTGTCCGTATACAAAATATCAGACTCTGGAATTGGAAAAGGAGTTCCTTTATAACATGTATTTAACGAGGGATCGTCGCTATGAAGTCGCACGAATCCTGAGTTTAACAGAGCGGCAGGTTAAAATCTGGTTTCAGAACAGAAGAATGAAAATGAAGAAGATGAACCGAGAGAGGAGCGGTACAGATCCATAGAGGAAAGCGTGCTTCAACTCAGCAGCTAATGTGCGTCCCTTTAACATATGCTTGGATTAGGATACAACTTTTGTGACTTTTTAGTTTGTTTGTTGAGATACTCAAGACTTGAATTGGCATATATATATATATATATATATATATATATATATATATATATATATATATATATATATATATATGTGTGTGTGTGTGTGTGTGTGTGTGTGTGTGTGTGTGTGTGTGTGTGTGTAAAAATAGTTACATTTGGCGCCCTAAAATCTATTTCCCAGAACCATGGTGGAGCATTTCTTTTAAGATCTGAGAATTCAGTTTTTTTTCTTTTGCACAGTAAAATTCAGCGTCAGTGGTTACGTAGCCTATCATTACTCATAATAATAATGTATTACATGAAAATAGGATATGGTCCGTGATCTGATAGTTCTTAATCTGCTGATCTTTACATCTTTGTCCATAATGCATGCACAACATCTCCACCCTCGCGCAGCCACATGAATAATTTACTGTGCCTTTAATTTCTTTCTTTTTAAATTGGACATCGTGTATTCAATCCCTTATTTCGAATATCTCCTTACTAAAATAGTATATTTCTCGTTGAAGCTTTTGTTGGCGTGTTAGATGCATCAAAAGGTCTAAATTATATATATGTAAAACGAACTCCTTTTTGGTCTATTTTATGTCTTTTATTTTGGTCACAGTGAAGCTCAATTGTCTTCAGTGCTGTATAGGGAATTTGGGTGTAGACAAGCTTTGTTGAATACTCAACTCGTGCACTTACTGTGATAATATGTTTCCTTTTAGACCAACTTTTACAAATAAATTTCAAGTTCGACATGCGTATTGCTTATGTACTGATATTTTACATTTCAGTGATATGCGATCAGCCTGCTTTTCTTTCATGCTGAACACAATCTAGAGATTAATTGTTAGAGAATATTGCAGAAAAAAAGTTTATGATTAGGAAAAGGTGTTGCAAGGAACCCCAATTTATCGTCAAACCTGTACCAAGAATTGCTTTAGAGCAGGAAGAAATTGGGTCCAATAAAGCTATAGAAGAGCTAGACGTCTGGTCTAAATGAGTTTATGGTATAGGACTGTTATTGCTCTTCTCTTTGAAACTAACCTCACTGTTTCTTTGTGTCTGTACTTGCACACAAAAACGTAGACACTTTTTGCGGGGCGTCTGGTCGATGTATTGATCGTGAGACTAAAGCGGCATCGACCCCCCAGTAGGCCTACACTGAAAGTCACGTTTATTCTCGAAATGCATTTCCACTCCTAAGGTTTCCACAAACCTTAAAGCTGACAATAGTTTTTGATGTTACAACCAAATGCAGCAGAGATTATCAACGTAATTCATTGCAGTCATGCATTCGCAACACTCATTTTAGATCATTAACCGATAGGCTTCAAAGTGCGAATGCAAAAAAGAAACAAGAATGCATCCCGCTATTTCAAAGAATGCTAAATGAATCAGGGGTGCACATTATTGCCACTAGAGGGCATAGTTGTTCTGTGAAAATAAAGGACTGTATGTGCCCGTGCACACTTACTAAGAGCTTAATCACAATTAAAACACGATCATTCAAGTAGCCTATCTAAATTAAGTTGGTTCCGAAAAGTTCATATTTCGGGACAAACATATGCGCTCAGTTCTCCCAGTTTATGTATGGTTAAAGGTGCATCTATAGCACTTTACAGGGTCTGTTCTGAATAGATGTAGGGTTGAAAAAAGGACAAGAACAAAGGAATTTGGACAGCTCCATGTATCCCAGCAGGGAACACCGTGTGGGCAAATATATTTCAGCTCAGTTTTAGCTAAACGGATAAAACTTTAAGCATAGCCCTAGTTTATTAATGATCTATAACGATTGAGCTAAAAGAGTTGAAATGTTAAGCGAGTTGTCTACAGCTTATTTCTCTGTACTTTCTCTTTGACATAACGTTTTCCTTTCGAATGAAAGTATACAATACAAATTGAATCATCAGGAAAAATGGAAGCTTTACTCAACACAACATCCAGCAACATATAGACTATAACAAAGCCGTTGTATTTGTTTTAAGCACGCACGCACAACAAACATAAACACTCCTAAATATATTTACAGTTAATATACATGTTTTGTGTTGTTATATAAATAATAGGCCTATATGTAGGCTATTCACGCATCTGTTACAAAACAACTAAAAACTGAAATATGTGTTGAGTTATTGTTAGATCTGAAATAGCTATGTTGAATTATTGGGAGATTGCATATAAAAGCCTGTCGCTACTTCATGTTTCAACAAAACAGTGCAACCTTCTTAATAATAATAATAATCATTTTTTATCATTATTATTATTAGTATAGTAGCAGTAGCCTAGTAAATTAATAAATGCAATGTAAACATACGCCGAACAAGACTTTCGCAAACCCCAAACGGAAAAGAGAAAAACACAGGCGACAGTTAATGTAATTTCCCTCTCCTTCCTCTCCCTCCCTGTCTCTCATGTGAGCTACAACTAAAAGCAAGCGTGTTTAGGGTCATGCAGGAGAAACCCTGACCGATGGATTTGGCTCTGGGCCTGTTCACCAAACAGGCTACACTATTCAATAACAGCAGCTCTCAATCATATCTGATTCCACTGGCATTAATAAGTAACGATCTGACACCATCACTTCTCACTTTGTCGACCCTTCACTACAGTGGGCGAAGTATTTTCTCCTGCGGATCAACATTTCCACGAGATGCTGAACGGTAGGCGTGCGATGGCGTATTTGCACTTCTGCAATAATTTCATCTGTTTGGGAAATCTGTCCAGACACAGAGCGCCATTATCAGGCGAATCCTGCGGGAATTACGTGTCACTGCGACCTCTCTTTATTTTACGCACACGATAACTTTCACAGACAGCGGGTCTTTACGACACTGCGAGAGGCCGACCGGGTCGCCACAACACCGAGCCTGTAAATCGTCCAGTAGTGATACTGGCTCGGAACCAGTACACCTAAATCAGCGCTTGCCCCCGTCTCTCAGATGTTCCCTCGGATGAAACTTCAAGGTTGTCTGCCATAAAATCTGTTTTCAGATTACTTTGATTATAAAGGCGTTGCCTTTTAAGACCCCCACCACCTCTACATATCTCCCCATTATAGCTATTCTATTCAAACTGGAATTAAAATGATACATTTATGAAAGAGATATGTCTGTCCATCTATAGAAAGCATGTTCAGAAGCATGTAGCATATTTATGCAGGTATGCTAGTTTTGCATTAAATTGCCTGCAAAAAAAATTATTGCAGCTTTTGAATGATGTGTCCGAATAAGGTCAATAAGCTAATTTAGATTAATAATACTGCCCAATAATAAATGTATTATAACCTAGCCTACTTATTTTTGAGAGTGTTATTTGATTTCGCATTATCAGCCATGAATAAAATGATTTATTAATGTTTCATTGGGCCTAGGATTATTTGCGGTAAAAAGTGCATATAGTCATAAAATATAAAATCGCAATTTATAGGTAATCTGTTGTCTATTGTAAAACTCCGTCCACTGAATTGCTTAAGCTATCAGTCGTTTTGACCCACAAGCAAAAAGTGGCAAATGTGTTTGAATTTTAAACGCCGACAAATTATCCAGATTTCTGAATATATGCTGTTTATTTGTTCAGATCGTTTTGCTCAAAGCAGATTGTGATAACCATATTCAGTGTGCATTATTACTGTTTATAAAATGTATAGGTTAATGATCAATAACTAGGCTATTATTCTATTATAATTAAAAAATATATTTTAGTTTCCTATCGATTCGAAATGCATTTATTAAGTATTCAAATCTAATAAAATATATTGTGTGTATCAAAGACTTGAGTTACAGCACGTATAATTCTCATACATTTTTATTGTTCGACTGTTTTTGTTTTACTATAAACGTGCTTTTTGTAGCTAATTATGTCAGTTTCAGTTTTTATCTAGGCTTACATTAAATAAAAATATTAATTATTTTACTTATTCAAACAGCATATTAAGAATGTTTAAGCGTTTTTGTAATTTCTGTTTCTCTCTCACTCTCTCTCTCACATTCCCTCTCTCTTGCTATCTCTCTCTCTCTCTCACACACACACACACACACACACACACACACACACACACACACACACACACACACACACACACACACACACACACACGCACACACACACGTCTGTGACTGTATTTTCTATGCTGAGGAAGTGCAGCTGGCTCAGTCATTATGCGCAAAAAACGAGAGGCTTTGCGGCAGCCCAGATTCCTTTTTGTTAGAAGACAATTTACAGCTTTGCAATAGATCTTTTTATGAGCCTGTTTCGACGGTCATTGGATGCCACTGGTCATGTGCAGGACGCAAACGTCTTCGTGACCCCTTTTCCTGATTTCCCAAGCGATTTTCCCACTGCATTCTGTGGCTTAAAGGCTACAAATCCAAATACACAGTGTTATCATATATTTTCTCTCTCTTTTTTTTTTTTTTTTTGCCGTGCATGTCTATCTGTGTTAGAGATCGAGAAGACAAACTCGAGGCCGATTGCGTAGACTGTTGTCAGATCAGATGCTAGACGACTGCTACACTTCTAAACAGTGCAACAATACAGTACTGGACGACTGATCTCCAACCAGCCTCGCAATATTCAGCAGCAGCGCAGGAGGAAAACATGGATTATAGGGCTTTGTTGGGTAAGTTTATATTTCATAAGATTGAACATGCCATCGTGTCAGTCAAAGATACAGGACCAGCAGGTTATTGGTTTGCGGTTTTAATTTCAGATTAAGACGGCAGCATTAGCAATCTTATTAAAAACAATCGTAATGTTTTCGCAGTATTTTAATTTTAAATTTTTTTGCAGATAACTCAATTAGTTAATTCTGGATTGCACTAAAAGCTAGAAGAGTGCTGTATTTATTGTGTTCTTTAAATGCTGGTGGCCTTTCTTCACAAGATCTTAAAATGTGATTTTTACTCATGTTTGATTTGATCTGAATGTGAAAATCTTTACGAATAAATGCAAACTTCCCAATAACTGATATTATTAGCATTATTATTAGCAGTAGTTATTGTTGTCGTTCAAATGAACCAGCAGCAAATCTTAAAAAATCCTGAAATAAAAAATGAATACAAACCTTCAAATGATGACTATTCAGCAGTTACTTGTATGATTATTACAAGCTAATTCGTGGATTTACAAGTAGTTAACACAACTTTTATGATTTTGATTTTTGATATTATTATGATTTTGATTTAAATTAAGGCTATTAACTATTTCGCCAGTGTCACATTTATCCACAGATTAATTCTATATCAAATAATGAAGTCTGAGTAGAATGGCTGTGAATCATTATTTTAATGCACAGATTAAAGATAGCATATAGAAAATATTTAATCTGTGTATAAAAATAATGATTCACAGCCACTCTTAATAAATATTCAGACGTTATTTTTTTATTATTTTACCTACAATGAATTTGTGCATAAAAATAACGATTCTTATATATTCAGGCGTCATTGTTTTATATATAATTAATCTGTGCATGAAAATAAAGATTCACAATATAAAAGAATGATTTTGAAAGTTTGGAAACCTGTGGCGGACGGTGGAGTTGTGTTTTAATGTATGCCTCCCTTAATGGTGAGAATGGCGCAGTTTTTTGGGAAGGGAGAGCCAGGCTGTGCGGGACAAAGACAGTATTTCACAGTCAGCTGACAGGCAGAGGTATTTACAACCTCACTGCAATGCGGCAAAGCAGACAGCGTTAGAGGAGCCTGAACGAGTTCATGCAACGAGCCTCACATTCAGTTCACTTACGGATGAACAATATATCTAAACTGCAATACAAACGCGAAATGCAGTCAAAAATACACTTTATATAGTCTAGAATTCTCCATGAATGAATGACCACGCGATCTGCACTGCACTTAAACTAGGAGATTCTCGCGAATTTAGCTTTTAAAACCACACAATTTTAAGTTGTTAGTTAGGATTAAAACCCAAATCACATTACATTAAATATGCCTATTGTCTAAATATTAAATAATAAATATGCTCTGTAAATATGGCAATAATATAAATTGTATGTGCATTATTTGATGATGTGCTATATAAAGTATAGTCTATCTAAAATTAAATAAAAACTTATTATAGTTGTTCAGTTCTCTATTTCTCTATGAGCAGCTGTGCAAAAAGAAAAAAGAAAGGCCGAACACCTATGCAGTGTCTGCTTCGGTCGGCAGGCGGCGCTGTTGTCTAACACTCGGGCCCTTGCGTGTCCGCATCTGCATCTTTGTCCTTGAGCTCATTTCCTGTGTCTGTGATTGGTGGTCGCAGTCATGTGACACAAGTCACACAGTTCCTTTATTAACTGATAGAAATGTTTTTTTTTAGAACGAAATAAAAAGGAACTGCGTGAGAACAGTTGGAATTATTATATTTATATTATAAATATTGTGTTTAATTATTGATTATAATTTTATCATTTTCACATGCACGCATTTCAGTGTTGACATAAAGTTGTTTTTACGTTTTAATAGATCATATGACGATAAAAATATCAAAATATCATTATAAAATATTTGTAATTGTAGGCTAGACATAGACTTTGAAGTCCCCAAACACTCACAGTAAATGCATATGACATTTCATGCACGTAAATAACATTAAATGTAGGCCTATTTAACTGAAAACTAAAACTAAAAACTAGATAACTAAAATGTAATGTATTCGAATTGAATGTTTAATCCCGTAAAAAAATAAAAATAATAATAAATAAAAAAACAGAAGTGAGAACATTTCTCAGTAAATGTTATAATATTCTTTTCTGAAACTTTCCCAATGGTCATTTGTGACTTCACATAAATCGACAACCCGCCACATGACGCTATTTTATTTCCTCTCAAAAATTTACAGTCAAAAAAATATTCCCATTAGTTCACACGTCAGAGATTTCACGAACACCTCATTTGTCCTGAACTCTGGCTAAATAACGAGCAAACTGAAGTAACACAAGAATACGCTACACCAAATAACTCTATTATTCTATAAATACTACAAAAAACACATAGTCTACTATACTACAAGAAATAAACTGTGTTTCGACAGCGTGTTTGTTCCCTGTGAGTGCAGTGAATGTGAATTGAACCCCGCGTCTTTATTTCCTCCTGAGATCAGAGTAATCGCCATTATTGAATAAGTGCAACTTTCAGGATTATTTATGGCACCCGCGCGCTGTCATGAATGGCTGTGGGGAAGCACGTGATACCATTAAACTTTGTTTTATGGCCAGGGAGTTGACAAGCCAAAATATAATTCACATTGTATATTAGAAAGGTCGCTCAGACGGGTTGGAAAAGATCCCAGAGTCGCTGCAGAGGAACGCGTCTCCACGCGAGCTCTGATCATGGATATATGCGCTTTTCGCGACGCGCCGGCTTCTCGAGGTAAGCTTGTGTTCTTCAGGCTACGCGTCGCTGAACTTGTGCGTGTTGGATTGTGCCATGATGTTTACTGTGGTCTCATGTCCACCGAAGCAGCTCTGATCTGTTGCTGTGAACTCCTCTTGTGTTGTTGTGCACAGTTTTGGGTTGGTTGGATAACTAGAGAAAAAATAGTTTGTGATGAAGATGACGTAAATGTTGCGCAGTAGTCCGGCTTTGGTGCAAATGTGGCGCCACGTTATGAAATATTACTTTTAAGGGCTTAGCTTGTATTAATTAAATTTTTTATTATTATTTATTATTACTACTATTATCTATCGTTGTTATTTCAAGAAGGTAAAATATTACATAACATTATTATATTATATTATATTAATTTATATTATATTATATTATTTTTTTTATATACGAAGGCATCAGCATTTTTTTAAATAATTGCTTTACTTTTTTATTATTTGTTAATAAGGAGAAAGTAAAATAGATTGCTTATTAAATGTGATTTTCTTCCATGTGTGAAATACACATTGATTTAAATTGAGAGTTGTCTTTTGATTACCACATATTTATGTCGAAACTGTTTGAACGTGAGTTTTTTTTTTTTTGCTTTGAATTGGCAAATTATTTTTGACTTATGTGCCCCTGTTATGTATCTCGCTCTGTTGCTATTAGATAGTGTACCATTAATTTTAATCGAGATCAGTTATTCGATGCACGCGCTTTCGTGACTTGTAAGTGAACTCTATAATAAGCAGGGTTTCTCGGTGTTATTGACAAGCTCTCTAGCGCCCCCACGCAAAGAAACTCTCATTTTGACCCCACCATTCATACTTTACATTAATTTTCATCTCTGATACAATGGCTGGTCAGAAAAAAGATCGAAAGTCCTGTTCAATTAAATTTTCTGAATTCAGAATTGCAGAGATGCGCAATTTAATGTGAATGTTATAAAGTATAAAATACATAATTTCTTCACTGCTTTCCAACCATACAATGTGAGTAAAACAACGAAATGATATTAAATAATTTTAAATCAAACTTCAGTCTAATAGCATATGAAGTTTAAAATATAAGCCTATAGGCCTATATTTGTAGCCCATGTAGGCCTATGACCAATAATCAGGATATTTTGTATTAAAAGGTTTTAAATTATATATTTCATTCGTTAATAGCAAATTAAGCTAATTTCCTTGTAAGTTTAAATTATTATTATTATTTTTAAATAATTTACTCATTGCAAAAAATGTCGATTAATAGAGAAAGACCGTCTCAATCCACACATCTGAATAAATCTGCAACTTGGTTAACATCGCATGGGGGAAAATAATAGTTAAAACGGTTTATATCATGGAAACCTCTATGTGCATGCATGTGAATTATATAAATATATACAAATGGAGATATTTTCATTTAAAATCAGAAGTGACTGATTCTTTTGTTGATCAGTAACTCGGCTTTGACCCGCCTGAACGAGTCGCAAAGCGAGGTGAAACTCGGGTCACGCAGTCTAACACACACAGAAAAACACGTATTAAAACGCACATTGTCTTTATGCTTGGTAAATATAAATACATACAGAAATTAATTCATAAATTGAACAGCTAATATTGAACACGCATGAATTGCCTGCTAAAAAGTAGAAAGAATTCCATCTCTTTTAAATCACTAGCCTATTATTTTGCTAAAAAACGCTATAATCATCTGTAAGTTATAAAACCAGAATCCATAATATTATATCAACATTAGCAGACAGCTAATCAAACAAATCAATGCAAATTCATAAGACTTTTAATCTGCTTGTTTTAAGGAAATTATGGTAAATTCCAAGCTAGGCTATATGAAAAGAACTTAAAGTTAACGTCGCTGTTAAATTTAGAAGTAACAATACAAATACATAATTATTTAATTCCTAAGCGGAAAATTGTTGAGCGTTCTTGATTCTTATTTTTTGAACGGATCCCAGGTTTATTATTTGTTGGCTCTGGTGACCGGGTGGGAATGACCACAGGAGCTGCTTATCTGAGAAGGTCATGTATTATCCATGAACTTTTCTTCTTTTCCCGCTACCGCTGTCGTCTTACCAAAAATAATGAAACTTTTGGATGTGTGTTGTAAATGATTCTGCTTGACCTCTCGACCTTTAGCCTTCCTTTATAAGCGTCTTCACGTGCAGCACACAGTTTTAAGGCTATACCTGATCAACGACAGCATCTGGCACTAGCCCTCAATCCCGTACCTGGATCTGGATGAATATATTGCGTTCAATTGTATGTGGTGTTGTTAGAGATACAGAATGAAATAATTAGTCATTGAATTAGTTAGATTAGTTAACTTAAAAAATATGAACGCATTAGGCTATGAGGTCTGGAAATGGAGCTGATGCGGGCCTCTGAAGATGTTTGCTCCCTGTTTAATAAAAACATTAATAAAAAAGTATTGAAAAAATACGGAACTTTTTTTTAATTATTATTCATTTTTTTTAAATCAAGGCAAACTTTGAAGAAACACTCGCAACACTTGATGTTCGAGTTAAAATAACGGCTTCATTGTATATAGATTTTTCTCCAAGACAGTTTTTTGTTGAGCGAACACATGTCGTCGTCTATATATACCCTGTAGAACCGAATTTGTGTGAAAGAAAGAGTCACAGATTCGGTTCTAGGGGAGTATATGGTCGATGCAAGAACTTCGAATAAAACGTCGTCTTATTTGAGTGTTCGACCACTGAATGCTTTTGCCATCTAATGTACGGGCAATATAGCCTATGCGATGTGCTTTGGGAAATGGCAGCTGGCAGCGAAGAACCACTTCCGTACAGTGAAGAACATCAAATGATACGCATATAATTACATAATATGATTATGTGGTTGAACTCAGGAAAAGCATGGATCATGTGTACTGCGCAAACCTGCTCTTACTGAAACAAGTCTCTTTAGCCATTCATACAGCGCTTGAATCTTACTAAATGTGCATATGAATAGAATAGAATATTTGGTTACTTTATTTTAAGGTTTCCTTATTGCAGTGCTTTATACAGTAACTATTACAGCGAAGTACTAAGTAAAAGTGATTAGCGTGTACTTACTATATAATTAGGGTTAGGGTTAAGATTTGTTTTAGGGTTATTTGCACGTAACTATGCATAATTGACTGTTATTACTATAGTAACTACATGTCAAATGTGTAACAGCAACACTGTAAAATAGTGTTGCCGAATACTTTTATTGACATTTTGTGTTCCCTCTTATAAGACAGAGAGCACTAAATAATATTAGCAATATCTTGAATGGATGTTAACAAACTGTGCACATCCCTGTACTATGCCCCTGGTCTTACCTTAAGAACTGGCAAGCGGTTATTGTCTTTTCTGTGGTGTTTGATTATTGATTGGCACGCGCATTGATGGCGAACCAGGGCGCGCTATACAGCGAGCTGAAAGGATGAGAAGCGCTGGAATGATGAGACTCCAGTAACTTCTGAGTGACCTCTACATGACAAAGACGCTCTCCAGCAATTGTCTGCTGGCTTTATGTGACTCTTTTTGTGCCTTGGACCGTTTTTATCTTTTGTCTTGTTTTGTTTTTTACCACTTGGGTTGAGTTTGATTTAGCTTAGTTGAATATGAATTTACCAATTGGGCTTCATGCACATATATGTGATGCAAATACATGCTTTTATATGATATGGTCAAATGTGTGCGCTCTTAATAAATAAAGGTTCCAATGTTTTTTTTTTTTTTTTTGAGCACTTATAAGAACCTTTCAGTTAACAGTTCTTAAAATAACCTTGTTTTTCTTAATGTGAAGATCATTCTAATAATGTAAAGAATCGTTTTCCACTACAAAGAACCGTTTGTGGAATGTAAAGATTCTATGGATGTTGAAGGTTCTTCATGGAACCATCGATGTCAATAAAGAACCTTTATTTGTAAGAGTGTGGGATCCTCCCATGTGATGATGTACATGCCCACGTGGTTTCAAAACAGATTGTGTTTCTTCTTCTCACAGACCGGGTATTTAATCAGTTAAATTTTATATTATATTATCACCATCCTAATTGAGAGATAATGTGAAGTTTGTGAAATTCACTACTAGGTGTGCACAGCTTCTTCTCTGTTGATGAAGTCCCTCCACCTCGATTGGCCAAGCTGGTCACATGGTAGCCTAACTTTATTCAGTTGACAGCAAGTAGGAGGGCTTTATGGAGGGAGGAAAAAAAGACAACTCGAGAAAAATTAGTATTTCCTACCTTCAGAAATTAATGGCCATGAGTTCGTACATGGTGAACTCCAAGTATGTGGATCCAAAATTTCCTCCTTGTGAGGAATATTCTCAGACCAGCTATATACCTGAAGAGAGCCCGGGCTACTACAGTCCGTCGCAGGACACTGGTTTCCAGCATCCCGGACTCTATTCACGGTCAAACTACTCTGAGCAGCCTTACAGTTGTAACACTGTCCAGGGCTCATCGGTTCAGCCGCGGGGTCAAGCGCAGGATCAAGCCGGCCAACACAGCCCTTTCCCCGCACAGACTGAGCAGTGTCCCGCGGTCCAAATATCCGGACAACCGCAAAACACAAAGAGCCAGAACGGGATAACAGCCAAGCAGCCTGCTGTAGTTTACCCATGGATGAAGAAAGTGCACGTTACTACGGGTAAGATTCACTCTCTTGTAGGCCAGTCCTGTTCTGCTGTTTTAGCCACAGTTAAAACCATTCAGTGAAATATTTATGGGTTCCTCTGAAGGGGCCGCCAATTACACCAGCCATAAATTTTTATTGCTTAGGAAATAGGCCGCTAGCTGTGTTGGCCACTACTGCAGTCCACTTGGCCCAAAGCTTTGAACTGAATCATTTAGTAATGATAAACTTTGATTAATTCACCTAAACTAAAATTAGACGAGTTCTAAGAATTTGTTCGTTCCAATTCAAACGAGCGGGCATTGTTTTTATTTTTCAAAAGTTCAAATGAGCGATTTTTTTGGTTGATAGTTGGGTTCTTTTTTTTTCTAAAAGAAGTGTGTTTTTGTCTTTCTCAGTCAACCCGGATTACACAGGACCTGAACCCAAGCGTTCTCGGACAGCCTACACAAGACAGCAAGTTCTCGAACTAGAGAAGGAGTTTCATTTTAACAGGTATCTAACGAGACGGCGTCGCATTGAGATCGCACACACCCTCTGTCTCTCTGAACGACAGATTAAAATCTGGTTTCAGAACAGAAGAATGAAATGGAAAAAGGACCACAAACTCCCCAACACGAAAGGAAGATCGGCGTCAGTTGGGAATCAGCATGCACAACACGCTCAGAAGGACAACCAGACAGAGATCACAACTTTATAAGTGGATATCTCTTTCTCCCTCCCTCCAGATGTACAGATCAACTGTATAGACAATGCTTTATTTGACATTGCATGGTAGCAAATCATGACATGTTGGGTACAAGTGCCAAAAACTGAGAAGAAGCACACACTACGACTAAATGCAGCGTGAAAACTGCTATGCGTTAAATATTTCAATTTCCAGTATTGTAACCGTTTGTAACTGAAGCAAAGAGGATGAGGATTTGAGGTTCACATGCCACAACGAGGTACAGTAAAACGTCAGAAAGCTCACGCTATTTTACACAAACTTGCCAAATTTTTACAAGAGCATGGTTCTTTTTAGTGACACTATTCACAATTTAAAACAAACAAAAAAAATCTCTGTATTTTAATCACCCCTTTCCTCTTTTTAAACTCATTGTGGCAAGTTTACGCATATGGCGCGTCAATTTATCTTAATCATTAAAGAGAACTCAAGCAAGGAAATGTCCAGCGTAAAATAAATTATGATTTTTTTTTTGTACTCGAGTCAACTGGGTGCAAGTAATAAAAACTAAATAAAATTAGTTAATGATAAGGAACAAATCGTTGCCTGAGAAAGTATTTATTTGTAGACTGAAAAGCTGAAGAAATTTCATTCTGAACCTCGCGTGTGCGCGCGCCTTTTTAAAGGTTTACTTTCTAAAAGACTATTTCAGTCAAGTAATTTTTAACTTGTTCGTGATTTTTAAGAATTTCGTTATAGGTGTTTTACAATTGTTTATTGCAGCTTTTTAAAATGACATATTTAATCCAGAAAAAACGAATATCCCATGCCTTACTTCACTATAAATCCCGCCCGACATCTTTGTAAACAACATTACAGAACAGTATGTCTTCCGAATATTACCTGAAAGTCTTGAAAAGCCGCTTTTTATTTTCCATTTTAGACACGTTTAGCCCTCAAGATGTTTGAACTTTATATTTATTAAATATGTTAAAAGCTTTATGTTCTATGAGAACGTACTTATCCGTTCCATAATTAGCTATCGAATTCAGTTTTTAAGTTCTTATATATGTGTATATATTTCTGTATATTGTGCATATTTTCTACAGGCATATTTTGCAGTAATTAAATAAATATTATGCAGAGAGGTTTCACTCAAACTGCGTCGTATTGTGTTGAATCTAGAAACTCACGAGATAGGACAAACACGTTTTATCAAGCACTTTCATACACACTGTTATTTTTATTTGATTTTTAAAGGGATTGTTGTCGAATCTGGAAATGGCTTTCCAACAGTGATTAAACTCAGACGCTCTGCTATCTTTGTGGTTTCTTTGTCTCCTTAAACAAAAACACGAGCCATACATGCATTGCGAAGGAGTCTTCACACTGAAGCCTTCACGTTGTGAGCATGAAAAGGTATTTTTACAGAAGTTCAACAAAAGCCTTGCGGGCAGGTTCATCCAGAGGACAGAGTTTCTGTTGCATTAGACGCTTTTGAGCCGCGAGCACTGACCTCTACACCCGTGACCCGATGGACCTTCAGCCGCTTCTCTCAGACGCTTTTTGCACACAGATGCACCAAAAAAAAAAAAAAAAAAAAAAAGTCTATGTGTGCTCTGTAGTAACATTTGCTTTTTAAACGGTGATTAAATGTCACACCGCGTGTAACTTTTTCGAATTTGTTATCAGATTCTACATAATCCTACACATTAAAAAAGGGCTATGCTGCACCATCAACGTGGTATGTTACATTGATTGAGATTACGATAAAACTACAAATCATAAATAAACCACCATATGCTTTGCTTCATTAAGCGAAATATATCATGTCAAAGCTTTATTGATAAACCGTTCATGTGGCATAGTGGTTCCTCTGCTCTTTATAGAGAAAATTATGAGCAAGAAATAGGCTACCATGGTTGTTTTTGCATAAAAACAGAGTTCCATCTTTTAAAAATGAATCCAATTTCTTTTTTGTTCTCAGCGTTGTCCATCAGCACCGAAATTGGGTGTGCTTGGTTTTGTGCGTGCGTTTAGCTGTCGTGCATTATACTTAACTATGTATTTGGGGATGCATTTGTAGCCAGAAGTGAGCTAAACCTAACAAAATCTCCCAAAGCCTCCTTTTGGGGATGTCCTCATTTGAAACAGTAAAAAAAGTATAGTAAATGAAGTTCGTGGGTTATGATTAGGCTAGTATTTATAACTTAGTAACAATAAAAGAAGTCTATGCAATGTTCCCATTTTGATAGTTTAGTGTGTGTGTGTGTGTGTCTGTGTGGCCCGGTATACCCTACGTTGTGGGTACCAAATATCGCACAAAGATAGTAATACCATTCATTTTTGACCTTGTGGGGAAATTTTTTTGGTCCCCATAAGGAACCAGATTATAAATCATACTGTGTGAAAATTTAAAAATGCAGAAAGTTTTGTGTGATGGGTAGGGTTAGGGGTAGGGTTTAGGGACAGAATATACAGTTTGTATGGAAAGGCCCCCTATAAAACATGGGAACGTGTGTGTGTGTGTGTGTGTGTGTGTTCGTGTGTGTGTATGTGTGTGTGTGTGTGTGTGTGTGTGTGTGTGGTGGAGAGAGGTTGCGCTCGCAAGAGAATATTTGCTATTAATTTATAAACTTTTTTTAAATTGAGGTTCACATTTAATGTGAGTAAATGTGTGTGTGTGTGTGTGTGTGTGTGTGTGTGTGTGTGTGTGTGTGTGTGTGTGTGTTTGTGTGTGTGTGTGTAATATAAATTATAAATTACCAATGCATTGTCAATGTAAAGACACTTGAGTCAGAGAGAGAGAGACAGAGAGAGAGAAACAGAGATTATAATACCACCAACACACCTCCAGGACAAAATGTAAAGTTTATTGCAGCTTGAATAGGCAAAACATTAACAAACAATCATGTTAGATGTCTATATATATATATATATCATAAAAAGCCATTGAACCCTTGTGAAAGCACAGGGGGTCTCTCCATTGTCTTCCAGTACGCAAGGCATTCTGAGTATTGACCTGGATGTCTGAACAGAATAAATGGGAGCCATACGCGGGTCCATTTGCAATGACTCTGCACCGACTATAGCCTACCGCCGCTCGCACAATGCGAACTCAAACGGCCATTTTTGATTTCCAGCTGTTCGGTGAAAATGTCTTCGCCCATCGAGACAAGCCGTTAAGATAAATCAACCTGCGCTGTCGACATCCCAAGATAGAATTCGGTGTACGGTTCCGTTCTGTATCTTTTTTGTTTGACCACGTGATTGTCTAAATAATTAATGCAGCACGTCCCCTAGAAACACGGCGTCGTCATTAATCGCGAGGACTCTATCAGACTTGAAAACTGAAGAGATCCAAGAAAATAATATCCAAACGGTCCTGTAGTCACACCACCGCAACCTGCACATTCGTTCAGCTTTTCAGCCAATGGAAGATCGGTAGGTAAACATTTAAGATTAATATTTGCTGTAAGACATCGAATAAACATATCTGTCAGAATTTTGATAAATGGTGTCCTTTGATTCAGTCTTCCTCGCGGACTGACTGAAACAACTTCAGGCTCATTGTGATTTTTCTTTTTTTCCTTTTTATTAAATAGCTTCAGCATGGAGCATAATTATGTGTCAATAAATAAAAACTATCCAGTAACAACACTTTTACTTTTGCAGCATTAAATGCAGCCTATAGTCAATATTTTCTTATGTAATGTTATATTGATGCATCTGTGTAGCGATACAAATGTGAAGTCCAGTGCGAGAGTGTTTAGCTTAGGGCTTTAACGAAGGCCTATTTGTGATTTATAATCCGTCATAGATGCTGTTCTTTACCGGTTTAGTGGTGAGCATTTGTGGAGACGTGGTTTGATAAAAAAGGACACAAGCTTGAATTCATTGTAGAAGTCTATCTGGAAAATCATCACATACTTATTGGCGTGAAGAATTGCTTGAATAAGTGGATTTTGCATCCTGACAAACATTAACAAAACAGCAAATAATTATATAAATAAAAAAGAGATGCATTCAAATACAATTTCATTGGTGACAAAACTCCACTTGTTTTTAGTAATGGTGCATTGTGATCGTAGATCTATCCACAAAGTGTTTGGAGCTGTTGGAGAGGGATGACGGTGATCTGCATCGTTGTAAATCATGCTCAGTAATTCCTGAAAGGGTGAGAGGCTGTTGGGGGCCGGGCGTGGACTGTAAATCTTTCACTTTTATTAGCCCGTGAACATATGCTGCAAGGGGAGAAGACTCGCATCCTCTCCTCAGGACAATCCTGCGCTCGGCCGCTTTCCCAATCGTTTCATCTCCATCTTTCCATCCAGTGCATATCCATACAGCACAGCCATAAAGCAAGCCTTCGGACTCAGACTACACATCACCTAACCGACTTTGCATTTAACCGCTTAAATGTTATGTTAAAAAAGAAAAAGGTGAAGGGTTTTAATGTATTTTAGAGGCGATTAGAAAACACAATAAAACAAAAATGTATTTTAATGCACAATTATACACTCTTAAAAATAAAGGTGCTTTAGCCTATTGATATCGACGGTTCCATAACATTCATGGAACATTCAAGGTTCTTTATAGTGGAAAATAGTACTTCAGATTTTTAGAATGTTCTCCACACGAACGTTGTTTAATTTTTATCTTAAGAACCGATCACTGAAAGGTTCTTTGGGGAAACGAAATGATTCTTCCTATGACATGGATGCCAAAACACCCATTTGGAACCTTTATTTTCCAAGAGTGTAGTAAAAATCCAGACATTGAAAATACCTATTTTTACACTTCATACTCACATATGGGGATCAATACACACTCTTGCTTTGTGAGAAGAACAATATAGAATTTGGGATGATTTTGATGAATCTCTCTGGCTGACGAGGTCATACATTGCTGTCATTGCCTAAACCATAATAGTCAAACAATATTTCAGTGGTTTCTTAAAGCCGGATTTTCTTTTTCAAAACAGCGAGCAAAAGTAACAACTGCATATTTAATAATCTTAAATAAAAAATCATAGGCTAATGTTGCTGCTTTCAAAGATTGTACGATCCACAGGCCCCTAACAATGCGTTAAATAATAATAATAATAATAATAATAAAGAAATAAAGAAAAATGAAGATATTTGATAAGGCAATCAAGGCAAAAAATAAATAAAAAATGATTGCGCGGATTATCCAAAAATGTGTCTTTCAAATGAAGACAACGTAACGATAAAACAAATGTTTTGTGCTTCGTTTAAACGTTTGTTTTTATTATTCTTTTATTATGCCTGGGTTGCAAGGCTATAATAAACAGCAATAGCATTTGCCTTATAATGACACACTCCGATACGGTGGCTGAGATCTTGTGCAAAATCCTTGTACAATGATGTGCGGCTGGAGGGAATGTTAGTGCTCTTGCTTTTTAAATGTATTTGTGAGGTGAAGCTGGTTGGAGTAGCAGTCTCAATCAGGACAATCTGCGATCCGGATCACGTGAACAAATATGCTTGTATTTTAAGGCAGCGCCTTTATTTGTCATGATAAGGTTTCCGAAATATAGAATGTCGACTCGTTCGGTGAGCCTGCTTCTGTAAAACCTTCATTTTTTTTTTTCAATGGGAAGTTGATTGCTAGTAATATTTCGTTTTGGAATAAGAAGACCTTCTTGGCTTTTTATTGGTAGCTGAGTGAGTGGCTCCCATTCTTTCGGGAATACTGTCTGCATTGGTATATGGAAATGACTGGAAAAGAGCGAGATCAGTTTTAAGACAGTACTGTCTATAGACAAAGGGTGAAGGATATATCCGAGCAGCTGTACTGAGATATATTGAGACTAAGAAGCACGGCTATATAATAAATTGACATCACAGGTAAGCAATTGCACGGAAAAACGTAACCTTTAAGCGTGGGTTTACATTAGGCCGGCGTAAAAATATGATTTATTCCATTCAAAGCAGCTGATCTTTATTAATGTCATCGCCTACCAACTAAGCAAGTACGATTCGAAGACATAGAGGTAAAACTGCAAGACTAGTTTTTCAGCTATGCGCAACCTTGTCTATTTTTTTTTAGGTTTTACATGTAAGGTAATTTCAGTCATACAGCTTTAGTATGTGCTATTTCATTTTACTTATGGTAGCTGAGTTAGCCATGCACAGGGTAAAACATCTGTGTCATACATTGTGAGATCGTTAATCACTTTAATTTGTGTTATAGTCAATGCGATTTTAGACATGACATATGTGGGTTAGGGGTATTCTTTTAAACATCCATGTTTCCATACATTTAGATCAGTCTCTCTGATTTAGATTGCAATTTATACCAAATTATTTGGATTCAAAACACTCTAACGTTACATGCATTTTAAATGGAAAACATAATTCGCATGCAATAAGAGAAAAAAATTATTTAAAATGAAAGAATTAATTAAGATGTAAAGTGGATTATTTTGCCACATGAAGCAAAAGCATGCTATGCAATGACAATCTAGAACTGATATTGTGGTTTATAATATCAGGCTTATATATTTTTTTCTTCTCCAAATTAAATGTGGGGTTCTAATCCCGTTTTGCAATTGAGCTCTATTTACGGAATGATTATTACACATAAATAACAGATTTTCAGACAAGCGGTTTTGATTAGCCTATTTATAAGTAGTTATTGTTTCATTTGCATTTCACAAAACATTCAGTTCTGTCTTTTGCTTTCTTCTTCATTTCACAAAACATTCAGTTCTGTCCTTGCATTCTTCTTCATTTTGCAATATCTTACCAATACGTTGAGGCTCAATCACAAACGTATATGTTTTCGATTCTACTTGATTTGTGAGATGAATCGGGATTCCCCCCCCCCCCCCCCCCACTAAGCTGGCATTAATGCACACATTATTTCCATTACAACTTCACTAGGGCCTACAATTGTAGCCATAAAAAACAATTTTCTTCAAAAATAGATGCATGCAAATTAGTAGCAGATATATACACGTATATATTTACAGGCCGACTTCCAGAGTCCATTATTTTTTACCGCCCATTGTTCTATTATGAGTACCAAACTTACCGTGGGAGTGCGTGGGCGAAAACACGCTCGCCTGATAAAGGCAGACCTTGTTCGGCTGACTTGTTCGCTACATTTATCCTATTAAGGCTTTGAACGTGACACACTAGTTTAAAACACAGGCTATGCATTCTCTTGTTTTAGTTACATTTGCCAACGCAGCGGTCCATCGCCAAACAACCATAATAGTAATAGCATTATTAATCCCATAGGCTAGTTGAAATGTGTTGTCCTCGTCTCATGTTTTCGAAAGGATTTTCAGAGTGAAACAGAACAGCTCGTCTGTCTGGTAGGATGAGGATTAAAATCTCGTCTTCAGGCTCGCGCTTTGGTTTTAAAAACACCGATGAAAAAGTTGTGTGGTGTGGATTGCATTGTGACTTGAGTCCCTTCCGTCCGTTGTTCATTAATCAGTGAGTTATTGGAGAGGAAGCCAAAGGTCACCCAAAAGGCTTATGAGTGCTAAATATTTTGGCCAGCATCTCTTTGTGTAAAATCGCTTATGTCGGGGGGTTTTTCCCCCTCTCTCTATCTCTCTCCCTACATCTTTGACTTATCTCAAAACCAGTCTAATCTTCTAGGGGGAAATAAATTAGTTCATTAAATAAATGGGACATCATGTAAAAATGTTATATATTTGTGGTATCATCGCTGATGGCCGTGAATTCACATTCAGAATGAAAGACTCAACCATAGTCATTTGCAAACGTAACTGGTATAACGCACAGAATATATTAGAACAGCCCTTATTTATTAAACAGGGAGCTGGAAGAAAAAAATGAACAACAATTAAAATCATTTTTATTCTTTAGGTCGCCGTATACATTATGAAGATTGCTTGAGGAGGAAGAGGGGAGAGGAAGCCACAGACTGCGGTAAGATGTCTATATATTTAAGTTTGCACTGCAATTAAACAATACTGTATTACTCATAACCTGATGTGCACTGTCTTGTGACTCTATATTTCATAGCTTGCAACACAGCCCACAAAAACTTATGGGCCAGAAAAAAAGAATAGAGTTAAATTAAAAATCCTGTGTCGCTCTGAGCTTAGACAAAAAATTGACAATTTAACTTAACAATTATTTACTTGGTTTTTCTCATGCAATTTCAAGTTTACACTTACATATAGAGCAAAGCAATGCGATCTACAATAAACAAAACAAAAAGCATGCATGCAAAAAAACAAAACAAATATTCCCATCCGAACTGCAACTCTTCTTAATTTAGAGTATCCTTTACTAAAATCCACGGCTATCCGCGCAATTGGTCAAAGTGTGCTCCATTACAAGTAGTTAAAGAAGGTTGAAGACAAGAGTGTGTGAATTAGTGCAGTCGCTGGATTTATACCGGCGGGCTGTGGGCTCTGCTTGTAGCGGGACATTCTTGCCCCCAGCCATCCTCCTACGCTTAGAGTTTTACCCCTCTGATGGTCCCAAGTCTTGAGGAGTGCTTTTCTTCTCGCCCCTCTGTGAGGCATTTACGGCTCTAGCATGACCACTCATAAATTTAGTCGGGCTCTACAATGACAGGTGCATTGATATGTATCGTGTGGAGCTTCAGGCCGTCTAATAACTACTGTATTGAGCACGAGCTACAGTCACTTGGGCGAAAACCTATCTTGAAAGAAAGAAAGAAAGAAAGAAAGTCTGTTTGGTGTGGTGTATTGAACATTGGGCTCTCAGTTTATGGAAGGACTTTGCTAACATTTGCTGCATTCGCATTCTTGGTAATCCACATGATTTTACAACTCATATCGGTGGGAAACAAGCCTAACATCGAAGCTATGTCCTAATGATACAGATTAAGTAGCAATTTAAATTAACATTTTAAATCGGTATTACAGAGTGTTCCAAAAGCTTTACAACAAACTAATATAATAAAATAAACATTATACATTGTGTACATGTATCAGTTACGATATTATAGAAATGACCAAATATAGGCTACTAGATGTTTTGTTATTTGCGTTCTCTTAATCTATATCTCGGATTTTTATGCATTCTCTCTACAAAGACTGTATTTTCGTATAATGTTCACAAACAACAGCAAGGAACAGACCAGAAACATAAAACTTAGCAAAAATCAATCATTTAACTTTATTAATGTGAACCGATCAAACCCGTATCTCTAAGTGGTTTAAAACTACGTTAAATATGTACAATTCCAGGACAAACAACGTATCATTTCCCCCCGTTATTTTACGAGTAGATATTTCTTTAAAATATACGAATATATTTAATATAGAATGTTTTATATTCTATTCTATTGAACGACCCCCCAAAATGTCTAGTAGTGAGCAACGAGTCGGGGAAGAATGGGATATTGTTTGAGGAGAAATGGTGATTCTCCTTCTGCCGTCTCGTTTCACTCAATGGGGTACTTTTAGCATAAGTTAAACTTTAACCATCTTGTGTCATTCTTGCCTAGAGTTCTGAAAGTGAAAAGATGAAGGGGTTTGGCTTGTCAAGAATAAAAAAAAAACACACAGAGAGAGAGAGAGAGACAGAGAGAGAGAGAGAGAGAGAGAGAGAGAGGGAGAGAGAGGCCTTGTAAAAAATGGCTGATCACAACATGAGATCTCGTACTGTTTAGGTATGGTGAATGGTGATTTGTTTATGTTTTAAACATTCTAAAACATAATAAAAAAATAATAATAAAAAAAATGGTGCAAACCTATGTCCA
>JARPMJ010006020.1:0-37500 GCA_033366665.1 Phoxinus dragarum
TGCCCGTCGTGCACAGGAACCCGAAAGGCAACGGGGGTGGCGGCTTTTATATATATATATATATATATATATATATATATATATATATATATATATATATATATATATATATATAAATAAATATAGCTGCAAGCAGCGATGGAGGGCCCAAGCCGGTGGCAGCGCCAGCCCGGTGCCTTTAGTGTAACTAAAGGCACCAGGGTGGCGGTGCCACCGGCTTGGGCCCGTAATCGCTGCTTGCAGCTATATATATATTTAGGGCCCAAGCCTTGAAAAGGCGAAGGCCCTATTGTTTTCCATGGGATTATTAGGGCCCAAGCCTTGAAAAGGCGAAGGCCCTATTGTTTTCCTCCGGATTATTCTTCTTAACTATTATTATTATTTATTAGGGGCCCAAGCCTTGAAAAGGCGAAGGCCCTATTGTTTTCCTCCGGATTATTCTTCTTAACTATTATTATTATTATTTATTATTATTATATTACTACCTTTTGGGCACTTTTGGGGGCCTTAACGTGCTCAAAAACTCTTGAAACTTTGCACAAATGTCAGAACCCGCGGCCATTAGAGCCGGACTGAAGCTGGGACCCGGGCGTGGCAGGGGGGCTCGACAGCGCCCCCTGGAACGCGGTCCGAAAACTTGGTCCATAAATCAAACACGCTTGCGTGTAATAATATGAAACTCGGTACACTTATAGATCTCATCGGTTCATATATCCTTCGTGCTCTGACTTTTTACCCCAGCCCAACAGGAAGTCGGCTATTTGGCGTAGTTTAAAAAACACATGCAATGGAATTTAAAATACTCCTCCTAGACGATTCAACCAATCACCACGAAACTCGGTGTGCATGAAGTCAAGACATGGAGGATGAAAAATTGCGAGGGGATTTTTGATATCTCGAACGGTTTGGCCGTGGCGAGGAAACGAATTTATGGCGAATATTGGAAACAGGAAGTGTGTTATAACATCCTCATACATTAATTGATCTTGATGAAACTTCAGCAGTGTGTTCGTTGTAAGAGGCCGATCACATGGATGTGACTATTGTGAGTCAAAGTTATAGCGCCACCAACTGGCAGCAGGAAGTGTGTCACTTTCAAAATGCTTTGAATTCACCCTCTTATTTTTACCCGATTTGCTTCAAACTTCATCTGTATAATGTAAACACACGGCAGATGTAGACCTGTGAAAGAATTATTGATATCTTAAATACTGTTGCCATGCAACGCTTTAAACTGTTATATTCTTTTTGGGTGCATTTGAGGCTCTTAACATGCTTCAAATTGCATGAAACTCAACATGCATATCAGATTTATTAGGTACTAGGTATGTGTGAAGTTTCAGAAACGGGCGCGGTGGAGGGGCTCAGTAGCGCCACCTTTAGTCAAAAATGGGGTATTAGTTTTACCTACAGTAACAAAAATCGGTATCTATATTTATCTCCCCGAGCCGGACAACTTTCTAATTTACAGTCATTAGCTCCGACCAACAGGAAGTCAGATATTTTGGTTTGAATGTTTTGATGGGAATTTTGCCAGTCTCTCTCAGTGTCTGTGTGTGGTGAGAGAGGATGGGGGGCTTTATTTTAACCCTTTCTCTGCTGTGTGGGACTTCTCGGGCACTTTTGGGGCCTTAACGTGCTCGAAAACTCTTGAAACTTTGCACCACAGGTCAGAACCTGCGGCCATCAGGGCTGGGCTGAAGCTGGTACCCGGGCGTGGCAGGGGAGCTCAACAGCGCCCCCTTGAACGTGGTCCGAAAAACTTGGTCCATATATCAAACACGTTGCATGTAATAATATGAAACTCGGTACACATATAGATTTAATCGGGGCCGAACAACTTTCGTGCTCTAAGTTTTACGCCAGTCCAACAGGAAGTCGGCTATTATGGGCTGTATGAAAATGCATGCCCCTGGAATTTGATATACTCGTCCAAGAAAATTATCCTATCGCCACCAAACTCGGTCAGCATGAAGTCAAGACATTGAGGACGGTAAATTGCGGACGGATTTTTGATATCTCGAACGGTTTGGCCGTGGCGAGGAAACGAAGTTATGGCGAGAAAAGAAAAACACAATGTGTTATAATGTCTTCATACATTTATTGATCTTGATGAAACTTCAGCAGTGTGTTTGTTGTAAGAGGGCGATCACATGGATGTGACTATTGTGAGTCAAAGTTATAGCGCCACCAACTGGCAGCAGGAAGTGTGTTACTTTCAAGATACTTTTGACTAAAGTGGGTGGGTTATTTTTACCTACAGTCACAAAACTCGGTATGTAAATTGTGCTTATCGATCCGGACAACTTTCTCATTTACAGTCATTAGCTCCGACCAACAGGAAGTCAGATATTTTGGTTTGAATGTGGTTTTGTCTCTCTCTGACAGAGTTCCCCCTGCCATTCTCTGTGTGTGTGTGTGTGTGTGTGTGTGTGTGTGTGGGGAGGGAGGGAGGGCACACACACAGACAGCCCCCCCCCCTTTTCTGTGTGTGTTTGGAGGGGAGCAGAAGACTCACACTGATGCAAGCTCTAAAGCAGACTTCTTCTCGACAGTCAAAGCGGGGTTACGTTATTGCCCGTCGTGCACAGGACCCGAAAGGCAACGGGGGGTGGCGGCTTTTTATATATATATATATATATATATATATATATTATAAATAAATATAGCTGCAAGCAGCGATGGAGGGCCCAAGCCGTGGCAGCGCCAGCCCAGTGCCTTTAGTGTAACTAAAGGCACCAGGGTGGCGGTGCCACCGGCTTGGGCCCGTAATCGCTGCTTGCAGCTATATTTATTATTATATTACTACCTTTTGGGCACTTTTGGGGGCCTTAACGTGCTCAAAAACTCTTGAAACGTTGCACAAATGTCAGAACCCGCGGCCATTAGAGCCGGACTGAAGCTGGGACCCGGGCGTGGCAGGGGGGCTCGACAGCGCCCCCTGGAACGCGGTCCGAAAACTTGGTCCATAAATCAAACACGCTTGCGTGTAATAATATGAAACTCGGTACACTTATAGATCTCATCGGTTCATATATCCTTCGTGCTCTGACTTTTTACCCCAGCCCAACAGGAAGTCGGCTATTTGGCGTAGTTTAAAAAACACATTGCAATGGAATTTAAAATACTCCTCCTAGACGATTCAACCAATCACCACGAAACTCGGTGTGCATGAAGTCAAGACATGGAGGATGAAAAATTGCGAGGGGATTTTTTGATATCTCGAACGGTTTGGCCGTGGCGAGGAAACGAATTTATGGCGAATATTGGAAACAGGAAGTGTGTTATAACATCCTCATACATTAATTGATCTTGATGAAACTTCAGCAGTGTGTTCGTTGTAAGAGGCCGATCACATGGATGTGACTATTGTGAGTCAAAGTTATAGCGCCACCAACTGGCAGCAGGAAGTGTGTCACTTTCAAATTGCTTTGAATTCACCCTCTTATTTTTACCCGATTTGCTTCAAACTTTATGTGTATAATGTAAACACACGGCAGATGTAGACCTGTGAAAGAATATTGATATCTTAAATACTGTTGCCATGGCAACGCTTTAAACTGTTATATTCTTTTGGGTGCATTTGAGGCTCTTAACATGCTTCAAATTGCATGAAACTCAACATGCATATCAGATTTATTAGGTACTAGGTATGTGTGAAGTTTCAGAAACGGGGCGCGGTGGAGGGGCTCAGTAGCGCCACCTTTAGTCAAAAATGGGGTATTAGTTTTACCTACAGTAACAAAAATCGGTATCTATATTTATCTCCCCGAGCCGGACAACTTTCTAATTTACAGTCATTAGCTCCGACCAACAGGAAGTCAGATATTTTGGTTTGAATGTGATTTGATGGGAATTTTGCCAGTCTCTCTCAGTGTCTGTGTGTGTGAGAGAGGAGGGGGGCTTTATTTTAACCCTTTCTCTGCTGTGTGGGACTTCTCGGGCACTTTTGGGGCCCTTACGTGCTCGAAAACTCTTGAAACTTTGCACACAGGTCAGAACCTGCGGCCATCAGGGCTGGGCTGAAGCAACTTTAATATTCTTTTTTAAAGTTTTTGAGACTCTTAGCATACTTCAAATTGCATGAAACTCGACAGACACTTTACATTTATTGCCTAGTACACTTGTGCACAGTTTCAGAAACGGGCGTGGTAAGGGGCTCAGTAGCGCCACCTTTAGTCAAAAATGGGGTATTAGTTTTACCTACAGTAACAAAAATCGGTATCTATATTTATCTCCCGATCCGGACAACTTTCTAATTGACAGTCATTAGCTCCGACCAACAGGAAGTCAGATATTTTGGTTTGAATGTGATTTGATGGAAAATTTTGCCAGTCTCTCTCAGTGTCTGTGTGTGTGAGAGAGAAGGGGGGCTTTATTTTAACCCTTTCTCTGCTGTGTGGGACTTCTCAGGCACTTTTGGGGCCCTTAACGTGCTCAAAAACTCTTGAAACTTTGCACAAATGTCAGAACCCGCGGCCATCAGGGCCCGACTGAAGCTGGTACCCGGGCGTGGCAGGGGGGCTCGAAAGCGCCCCCTGGAATGGGATTCAAAAACATGTCCATATATCAAACACGCTTGCATGTAATAATATGAAACTCGGTACACATATAGATCTCATCGGGCCGAACAACTTTCGTGCTCTAAGTTTTACGCCAATCCAACAGGAAGTCGGCTATTATGGGCTGTATGGAAACGCATGTTCTGGCATTTGAAACACTTCTCCCAGAGAATTCATCCGATGACCACGAAACTCGGTGTGCATGAAGTCAAGACATGGAGGATGCTAAATTGCGGACGGATTTTTGATATCTCGAACGGTTTGGCCGTGGCGAGGAACGAATTTATGATTAAAAAAGGATGCATAAAGTGTGTTATAACTTAGTTATAGTTTTACCTACAGTTACAAAACTATGCGTGTATATTGATCTTATCAAGCCGAACAACTTTCTAATTTACAGTCATTAGCTCCGACCAACAGAAAGTCAGATATTGTGGTTTGAATGTGAATTGTGTCTCTCTCTGTCTCTCTGCATTTCTGTGTGTGTGTGGTCTGTCTGTGTGGGGTGGGGAGGGGAGGGGGGGATCTGTGTATGTGTGTGTGTGTGTGTGTGAGGAGGGGGGCTAGTTTAGTTTAACCCTTTCTCTGCTGTGTGCAAAATCTCGGGCACTTTTGGGGCCCTTAACGTGCTCGAAAACTCTTGAAATTTTGCACACAGGTCAGAACCCGCGGCCATCAGGAACCCCCCTTTTCTGTGTGTGTTTGGAGGGGAGCAGAAAGACTCACACTGATACAAGCTCTAAAGCAGACTTCTTCTCGACAGTCAAAGCGGGGTTACGTTATTGCCCATCGTGCACAGGAACCCGAAAGGCAACGGGGGTGGCGGCTTTTTATATATATATATATATATATATATATATATATATATATATATATAAATAAATATAGCTGCAAGCAGCGATGGAGGGCCCAAGCCGGTGGCAGCGCCAGCCCGGTGCCTTTAGTGTAACTAAAGGCACCAGGGTGGCGGTGCTACCGGCTTGGGCCCGTAATCGCTGCTTGCAGCTATATTTCTTATTTCTTTTGATTATTTTAATTTCTTCTATTTAAAGCACTTTGAATTACCGTTGTGTATGAAATGTGCTATATAAATAAACTTGCCTTGCCTTGCCTAGCCTAATGATCAGTGCTAAGACCACCTGCATATTTAGACAGTGAAATTTACAGGGTATATTTAGTGTAAGATTTTGGAATACAGTACTTATGAAGCTCTGAATAACATTTGGTGTGTGTCTGTGTCTGTGTGTGTGTGTGTGTGTGTGTGTGTGTGTGTCTGTCTGTGAATCAGCTGGAAGACACGCTGTGGGCAGGACTGACAGATCTGCACATAAAGCTCCCCATGGGCATCACAGCAGAAAACCTGGCAGAGAAATACCAGATCACACGCGACGACTGCGACCAGTACTCCTATGGGACGCAGCAGCGGTGGAAAGCAGGTGTGTGTATCGATCGACAGCACTGCACCGCTTTACACACTCACACACACCTCTCTTTTTTTGCCTTTTTTCACCTTTGTTGCTCTTTGCTTGCTTAGCTGGGACAACAATATTATTGATTTGCATCGACACCATTATATGAGAACTGAACTGAGCTGGACGATGAGATCACGGTTTCCTCCAGAGCGGCTATATATATAAATTAACTAAATATATAACTTTTTTACAACAAAAATGAAACATTTTTAAACTTACTTAAAGGATAATTCCGGTATTTAACACCTTGAGTCTATATTGTAGTTTGTTTTGGATGAACAAGAGTGGTGGACAAAAATGTTTTGACAATGGTTCCTCTCTCGAGTTTTTGACTATAAAAGAATTGGCCATGGACCCATTTAACATTGGAGTCAATGGGCATGTCCGAAAATGTCATTAAAACAGCCAATAATGTTCGTTTACAAAATTGTTAAACTCACCGAGTGGTTAGTGGTGTTCGTTGATGATTATAAACAATATATCGTCGCAATATATGATTCCAATCCGTTTATTTTGCTATAGTGGAACTATTTTTTCAGACACTTCACAACGTGTAACTTCCGCTCAATATTTGAATCTGAAGCGTTAGCACACTCCCGACCACTTGATGGCGATAACCGATGTTTATGTCTCGCGGGACACTCACGGTCACAGTCGAGTTCAACTTCATATTGCACTGGTCAGTGGTCACGTCTTTCAATATGGTTAGAATTTGTGCGGTCAAAAACTGCGGTAAAGAGCTCTGCTCGCTAGCCTTATGAGAAACGGAAGCGAGCAAAAGACGACATCGACCAAATGTAAACAGCCCCCTTTCCGTTTCCGTTAGCGCATTTATATTAACGAGCACTCAGTCCTGCAACAGAATTCAATGGGATTTTACAAAATGACGAATAAAACACGACAGAAAACTGTATTTCGCAACACTTTTTGTTTCTGGAACATCAACGAACATCACTAATCACTCGGTGAGTTGCACAGTTTTGAAAACTAATGTTAAAGGATGTTTTAAGGACATTTC
The DNA here is from genome assembly GCA_033366665.1 of Phoxinus dragarum. Taxonomy (NCBI): domain Eukaryota; kingdom Metazoa; phylum Chordata; class Actinopteri; order Cypriniformes; family Leuciscidae; genus Phoxinus; species Phoxinus dragarum. The sequence goes on from JARPMJ010006020.1 coordinate 7,053, forward strand.
GGACATGCACATTGACTCCAATGTTAAATGGGTCCATGGCCAATTCTTTTATAGTCAAAAACTCGAGAGAGGAACATTGTCAAAAAAATGTTGTCCACCACTCTTGTTCATCCAAAACAAACTACAATATAGACTCAAGGTGTTAAATACCGGAATTATCCTTTAAGCTGAACTGTGACGCTATTTCCTGTTATCTCTGTAAAGCTGCTTTGAAACACTCTGAATTGTGAAAAGCGCTATATAAATAAGTGTGACTTGACTTTGACACTCACACACTTCTCTCTCTCAGCTCATGAGGCTGGGTATTACAACGCTGAGATCGCACCCGTCGATGTGAAAGCCAAGAAAGGGAAAGTGTCCATGACGGCCGACGAACACCCCCGTCCGCAGACCACGCTGGAGCAGATGGCGAAGCTGCCCACCGTCTTCAAGAAAGGAGGAACCGTCACTGCAGCCAACGCTTCGGTAGCGGACAACAGAACAGATCATGTGCTTCTAAACAGCATTTCAATGGAATTTTAATTATTCTAATATGCTGATTGGCAAAGGTCTAATGTGCTGATTTGCTGCTCAAGAAACGGTTGTGCTGCTTAATTTTTTTTGGAGGAAACTGTGATATATTTTGTTCAGGATTCTTTGATGAATAGAAAGTTTATTTTAATATAAATATTTTGTAGTATTATACATGTTTACTGTCACTTTTGATCGATTTAATGATCAAATTGGTCCTGAATATACAGGTGAAACTCGCAAAAATTAGGAATATGGTGCAAAAGTTAATTTATTTCAGTAATTCACTTAAAAGGAGTCTATATAATATATTAGTTTCACATTACATGCAAAGTGAGATATTTCAAGCCTTTATTTGTTATAATTTGGATGATTATGGCTTACAGATTATGAAAACCCAAATGCAATATTAGAATATTGTGGCTTTCATAATCTAAGCCATAATCATCCAAATTATAACAAATAAAGGCTTGAAAATATCTCACTTTGCATGTAATGAGTCTATATACTATATTAGTTTCACCTTTTAAGTTAAATTACTGAAATAAATGAACTTTTGCACCATATTCTCATTTTGAATTTGGGGTTTTCATAAGCTGTAATATGTTTTCAACATTGATAATAATCAGAAATGTTTCTTGAGCATCAATCATCATATTATACTGATTTCTGAGGATCATGTGACACTGAAGACTGGAGTAATGATGCTGAAAATTCAGCTTTGATCACAGGAATACATTTTACTATATTTTCACATAGAAAACAGCTATTATATGTATAATAATTCACAATATTACTATTTTTACTGTATTTATGATCAGATAAAGGCAGTCTTGGTGAGCAGAAGAGACTTACAAATTATTATCAACCATATATTCAATGTATATATTCTATGTATACATATTCTATCATATATATATGAATGTTAGTCAGCAGTGCCACTAGTGATTTTGTGTTTTGCAGTGTATTTGCATGTGTCTGATGATGTCACTGGCTCCACCCACAGGGCGTGTCTGATGGAGCTGCTGCTGTGGTCATAGCCAGTGAGGACGCGCTTAAGGCTCACAAACTCACACCATTGGCTAGAATTGTGGCCTATCACACATCAGGCTGTGATCCCAGCATCATGGGAATCGGTGAGTGCAATATCCACCAACGCATTGCATTCTTCTATACTTAGTAGGGGGGAAATAAATAAATAACTATATAATATTTTGTAAATACAACAGGGCCTGTGCCTGCCATCACCGAAGCCCTGAAGAAGGCTGGTCTTTCACTCAAAGACATGGACCTGGTGGAGGTAGAATAAAATTTACAGTCTCTAGGTTTATAATTCGCTCATCACACTATGCATTGAGTCTTTTTTAACTTCAGATAATGCCCACTTAAATGTAACTAGTGTGATGAAGAGTGGATTTAGTTTGTGATGTTTTTCAAAAATTGTTAAGCAGGGTTTCATATACAGTCAAAAAACAAAATTCATTCAGAAAATTTGCTATAGTTTAGAAAATGGTAATAAAATATGACAAGAACTCAGTTGATATTTCACTGGTTTTGTCCATCCTTCTGTTAAGGGCCGTTCACACCAAGGACGATAACTATAAAGATAACAATAAAGATATAATTCTAAAAATCGTTCTCCATATTAAAGAATAACAGAGTTCACACCACAACTATAACGATAAAGATATGAGGAACGATATCGTTGGGATCACTTTCAGAACGATTTTTTTCCAGCTGTCGAACCATAAAACACTGACAGCCAATCAGAATCCATTCTAATTTAAAGGTCTAGCGCATTTAAAATGGCAGATGACATCGCGTGCTTAAAAAGGCCGTTATCGGTCGTTGGTGTGGACCGCATATATAGTTATCTTTATCGTTATCTTTATAGTTATCGTCCTAGGTGTGAACGGCCCTTTAGACTGTCTCACACATGAATTTTGTTGAATATCTGTCAGCTGTTAAATTTAACTACACAATTAGATAATACCAGTTTAGCTCAACCAGTTACCAAGCAATGCTTCATTGTGTTCAGTCTGTGTGTAAAAAGTGTCGCATTAGCAATTAAAGACAAAACACTTCAGCAAAACATGATCAGGCTCAAAGTGTCTGAATAATTTTTGGTCCCAAATTTTAATAAATGTTACTGTCTGTATGAAGAATAAATGAGTATAATATGTCACAGTTTACTTAATCTTGCTCTCACTTATAAATATTGTCCTGCACACACTAGTAAAAAAAAAATATCAAAAATGATATCTGGTGTCTGAATACTTCTTGGTTTGGCTGTATCTGTTTTCTGTATCTGTCAGGTCAACGAAGCGTTTGCTGCTCAGTATCTGGCCGTGCTAAAGCTTTGGCTTGGACCCTGAGAAGACCAATGTTAACGGAGGAGCCATCGCCATTGGACACCCGCTCGGAGCCTCTGGCACCAGAATCACTGCGCACCTCGTTCACGAGCTCAGGTAAAAGACACTCACAATACCAATGTTCCTTCCAAAGTGGTGAATTTAACTTGGAATATGGCATAAAACCACTAATAAAGCAACGTTTCCATCCCTGGGAAACTAACTCAAAATATCTGTGATAAAAATGTAAGTTGTGGCTCTTTTTTCCTCCATTATAAATTAGTTGCGTCTCAGAGCGTCAGACGAAACACAATAAACGCTGTAATGATCTTGCGTTCGGATGCCGGTGTTTGGGAACACAATCGTGTGAGACGCTTCTGGAGGGAATTAAACCAAATCATTCTGATGACAGACTTTTGCTCAGGCGTTTCAGGGGGCGGGATGCAAAATTGTGTAATAATTACATAATTTTGCTAACTATACTTGGTAACTATACTCGTAAACACAGTCGGTTATGTATAAAACGCATGTGACAGTGTGACAGACAGTGCAATGTAGTAATATGGGCGATATAAACGATACAAAATTGGCCTACGATATAGATTTTAATTCTATTGCACTATCGCGATAATGCATGTTGATGACACAATCTACCCGCGAAATTTAGAGCCACGAGCTGCAACCGGCTGAAGCGCATCATATTCGTCGTCATCTTGAGTAAACATGGCCGACAGCGAACGGAGGAGCTGGTGAAAAAGATCGGTGCAACATCCATTATTTGGACTTGGTTCGGATTTAAGCCGTACGACGAGCAGCAGCAAACGATACAGAGTGTGTGGGGGCAACAGTTCGGTAACACACACGACTAATCTGTTTCTACCACCTCAAAACGAAACATGTCACTGAATAACAGCGCGTATTCACAAAATAGTGGTGTAAACATTCGTTGTTGTGTTGCTTTTTAACTGAGAAGACATCAGTTTTTCTGCTCTTTGCATCTTTTGTGTCCTTTAAAAAAATAGCCAAACTAAAACTACATTTGATTCGAGCGCCTTCTGCACTGTTCTGCACTGTTCACTGTCTATGGCACTACTGTAAATAAACTTTTATACTTGAAGCATTTTCTTTAGTTGACGTATAACAGGAGAAACTCGAAAAATTAGAATATCATGCAAAAGTGAAACTAATATATTATATAGACTCATTACATGCAAAGTGAGATATTACAAGCCTTTATTTGTTATAATTGTGATGATTATGGCTTACAGCTTTATGAAAACCTTTTCACAATATTCTAATTTTGAATTTGGGGTTTCATAAGCTTCTAGCCATAATATAAACATTAGGGCTACTTAAAAGTCTAGTGTACTTGAATTTTATTTATCTGCAACATTATGTTGTAATTACAGTTTTGCACAATAAATGTTCTCTAAACTACATACACTGTTTCTTCTTTCTTTAAAAAAAAAATACATTTAGCAGTTGTTTGGCTTTACTTAGGGTCTGTGTAACCTGTTCTGAAATGGTTTTATTATAATTTAATTTATATATCGTTATCGCAAGAGGCTGCAATGTATAATCGCAATATGGATTTTAGGCCATATCGCCCATCCCTAGTGCAATGAAAACAGTAATAGTGTATTTAATCTTCAATAAACACAGCTCATTAATTCCATTCACTCCCACATAAAAACGGCTGCGCGACTGCGCGCACGTGGGCGGAGCCAGTAATAGCGGCGGTAGTCATGGCGACGGAGAGTGACAGTCGCGCAAGCCAATCACTTGTTTCGTCCCGGTAGGAATTAATGAGCTGTGTTTTTTGAAGATTAAATACACTAGAGTCACTCAATTTGTATACTCTCTTTTTCAAAGTACTTACATTTTAATTATGTATTGGTATATAAAGACAGTTTAAACCAATTTGAAAAAAAGTTCTTTAGACAATTCTTACCTACACAACCTTTAAAATAACACTTGTTGAATCATTGTGCTATACATCATCATCAACGTACAATAATAAAAGCATACATCTAAAACGCATTAGACCATACATTAATAATCAAAAAATGGTGTTTATAGTTTATAAGCAAAATAAAATTATGAAGGTTTTAAGTTTAGATCTGATTATCCTGTTTCGCTCAGAAATACGGTAGTCACATTATGGCAGTAAAATGAGTTTTGAGCGCCATTTTTTAGGTTGTGTAATCCGATCATGCTTTGCTGTATTTATATGGCATGAAGTCATGTGACGTTTTCTATCCTCTGTTCACAGGAGGCGCGGTGGAAAGTATGCGGTCGGCTCTGCCTGCATTGGTGGCGGTCAGGGAATCGCAATTGTCCTGGAAAACACAAACTGAGAACATCACACACACATGTTGCTACAAACAAATCAAGTCAAATTCAAAACCTAATGCACACCGTCACAAAGTCTGTAAAAAAAAAACATAGTCTGTGTACAAACGTGGAATGACAAGTTTATGCTGCACATGATTATTGTTCTTGTAAAAGGATCTTATGATTGAGTGATGGATCCGTTTCTGTGTCAGAAGCTCCCGTTTGGTTACGGTTCAGTGATGCTGGGAGTAACGTGCCTTGCTGTACTTTAGTACTTCTGTGCCTAATTCAACATCCGGCTGCATTAACCATCTCCATGCTTTCCTGAAATGTGATATTTACTGTGTTGTGATTCAACTCTTGATTATGGACTTTACTAAATGATTTTGTATCGAATGTTGAGCCCTGACTGTTCTTATCAATAAACACTGAGCTGTGTAATACAACATTGTGTAATGTTCAGCGTTTAGTTTTTCCCTCTTGGCATGCAGATTTATTAATATATCAGTGAAGTTATGCATACTACAATAACAAAGGTGGATCTGCCGTAGCACATGGATGACCTTTGTGTGCACTTCCAGTCTTTAAATAAATAACTGAGGAGACTAAAGGATTTTCTTATTCTAGATCAGTTTTTGGATTCAGTTTGAGAGAAATAATTTAACTAGGCTATGAATGCTGCTAAAACATATTTATTCGATGATTATTTCTCATTTTGATTACTGTCTGACTACCTGGTCTCTTGCATGTCCCACAACACTTAAAACCATAGAAAGTCTATATAAAAAGGCATTAAAAACATTAGATAAAAAACCGCTATCGCACCACCCATAGACATGTATAGAAAGGCTAGATGGCTCAAGGCGGAGTCAGCTGTGTCGTCACTTGGCGGCCATCTTAGGTCAGGAGACTGCGCTGCTGCTCCCTGCTGCTGTGGACGGAAGGTGAGTGACATACGCCAACTAAAATGCTCGTAACTTGCTGAATTCTTGACGGATTTACAAACGGTTTGGTTTATTACAAACCTTATTAACGTAATAATATACTATTTTCTTAATAAACTCCGTGGCTATAATTTTTCACAAGTATGCAGTTAAATAGCCGCATCCCTGACGTTTATGACACACCAAGCCGTTTGAAAATCGGTTGAAAATTGAGCAAAATATAGTTATTTCAGCACTACATGCACAATAGACTTAATGTTATAACTGGACGAGCGGTCCTGTCCTAAGATGGCCGCCGTGTGACGTCGTCGGGTCCCATTGGCTCTCAGCGCCGGTAAGCTATCTAGCCTTTTCTATACATGTCTATGGCACCACCACTGTCAAGTGTTAAAAAAACACAGATTACTAGATTTTCAAAATATGATTAATTTGAAAATGGCCTGTTTGATATATAAGGTCCTTCACTCCCTCGCTCCGCCACCTCTGAAGGACTTTATTAAATCCAAAGAAAATTCTCTGAGGACCACACGAGCCTCTATTAGAGGAGACTTGATAATACCTCACAGGCATACCACCTTCGGTCAGACGGTCCTATCTGTCCGGGGTGGGAAACCTGTGGAATAGTCTTCCTCTAACACTAAGAGAATATGTACTACCTATAGCTCATCTAAAGTCTCACTGAAAAAATGGCTATGGACAAATCAAAGCTGTACACATTAGTATGTATGTTTTATCCTTTTTTAAAGTGTTTTACGTTGTTAATGTGTATATGGATGAGTGTATGTGAAGTAGAATGTAGTCTTGTTTGAATATTGTAGGACTTGACTCTAGATGTAAATTTTTATTTTTACAATGTTTTTGTGAGCTGTGTGATCCTAGTACGTGGGACTACGGATGGAAATTAGCCCTTGCTATAATCCGGCATTTTTTACATGCATGTACTCCATGTTATGTTCATTAAAATGCATTGTCCCAATCAAAAAATAAAAAATAATAATAATCCAGCGTTATCTTGTTTTAGACTGCTATCATGTAGAAATATACAATCTAACCCTTTTTTTTAAATCACGTGTGAAATATTGTACATAGGATTTAAAATGTTTAAAAAAGTGTGTGTATGTGTATATATATATATATAAATATATATATATATATATATACTATATATATATACACACACACTTTTAAAAATGTACATATATTTTTTAAGTGTGCGTTTATATACTGTAAATACTTTTTTACATTTAAATGCCCATGTACAATATGTATATACATTCTTATATACATTATTTTGTGTGTGTGTGTGTGTGTGTGTGTGTGTGTGTGTATATATATATATATAATATAGGGTAAGGTTATACACACACACACACATATATTTATATATACACACACACACACTTTTTTACATTTTAAAAAATACATTCTATATACATTCATTCATGTGTGTGTGTGTGTGTGTATAACCTTACCCTATATATATATATATACACACACACACACACACACACACACACATGAATGAATGTATATAGAATGTATTTTTTAAAATGTAAAAAAGTGTGTGTGTGTGTATATATATATATATATATAGGGTAAGGTTATATACACACACACACACACACACACACTTTTTAAATCCCATGTACAATATGTATATACATTCTTTATATTACATAGTGTAAATGTTATTACATACATTCTTTAACTGTACAACAAATTTACAAAACGTTGCATTGACAGCAGCAAAATAAACATGAGCGCTTTAATTCACTTCTACAACATACAACAAATGTACAATTTGCGACAACATTACAAAGGTTTTAATCATTACCTTTCTCGGCCGATTAGCGGCACTCGCGCGCCCGTCGTGTTGTCAAAAGAAGCGCGTGTGCCTTTAAGACCGGAAGTAAAACCCCGAGCGTATCACGTCACGACTATATATACGTCAAATGCCCGGATGTCGGTCTTTTTTTTCTAGCTGAAGGTAATTGTGGCTTTCGTGTCTGTTTTGTCCCAGTACAATCTGCATTAATCCGATTCATCGGCGCGTAATATTTCACTCTGGTTCATATATGAATGTTTTAATACACATATAGCGCTAGTAGCTGTGAATATTAGTGGTTGTAATGTATGTTTTTAACGTACGTTATGAATGTTTAGGGCGCGCTGAGGCCTGCATGTGAACCGAAACGGGCTTCGTGTGTTTATGTTAATATTAAAAACCATAAAGTCATATGTGACGGCTTGTCATGTGAACAGAGCGTTAAATAGACTATAAAGACGCTTGTTAAGTCTATATACGCGTTAATGTGTGTACTTTAGCATGTTAGCAATGCTACAACTGGTCACGTTGAGTTACTGCAGTAACACCATGCTTATACACACACACACGCATATATATGTGTGTATATGTATGCGTGTATATATGTATATATAGAAGCTGAGAGTTCTTTATTATTGTGGTGTTCGTTAATTTAACAAGTTACATGTTAAATGTCAATATGCAGTTCAGATATGCTTCATGTTAATTACTGTTTAATTTAGGAGCCCTAAGTTACTCTATTTGTGAATAGAATTGGTTAAATAGCAGATGTCATGTGAAATGTACTATATAAAAAAACTAAATTGACTTTTATAGCAGCTTTACTATTGGTTCATGCATGTTATTAATGCCTAATATGTTTGTATGCATGCATATTTTAACTTATTGTGTTGTTTGCTCAGATGGCTGAGGGCGATAAGAAGAAGGTTGCCCGTAGGCATTGCAGCCGTAACCCCTGTGCTGGTCAGGGGCATCGGCCGCTACTCCCGCTCCGCCATGTCCGCTCGCAGGGCCATGTACAAGAGGAAGACCAAAGCTCCCGTGACGAAGGTGAGGCTTCACATCAACTCTCTGGTCCAGGATCAGTCTCACGCCGTCATCTGCGGTTTTCTGAAGCTCTGTCTTCCATGTTTCAGGTTGAAAAGAAAATCAGGGAGAAGAAAGTTAAAAAAGAAAAGAAGAATTCCAACACGGTCACCAAATCTGTCGGCGGAGACAAAAATGGATCCACCCGTGCTGTGAAACGCCGCAAGATGGTGAGAACAAGACATTAACAAGCAGAACAAGAGTTTTAATTTTAAAATAGGTTTTATCAATCTCTAATTTTCTTTAAATATTTCTCTAACCATGTTTATCCTTATATTTAGTCTTTCTTTTGCGAAATAAAAAAGGTAATTGCAACTTTTTTATCATGCAATTCTGACTTTTTATCTCAGAATTGTGTGATATAAACTTGTGATTCTAAGAGGAAAGAGTCTTTGAGGGGAAAAAATTAATTGCAAGGGGGAGAAAAAGTTTTTTATCATGCAATTCTTCAGAATCGTGAGTCACAATTAACGGTTACATTTTTATTCTGTTGTGCAAAGAAGCTGTCTGTCCCACATCTAACACTTTTAGGCCTGAGTTTTGTTCACCTATTGATAAACCATTGCAGCATGAAGTTAGGCAAGTATGAATTTGAGTAATATTGGTTGAAATTGAATATGTTTTGGAAATTAAAACCAAATTTCAAAGTTAGGTAATGCACTCAAAGCAATTTAATTCCATCCATTGATTAAAAAGTTGGTTAGGAATTCTCAGATCTATTCTCTTATAAATTTCATAAGACTAAAATTTATCTTGAATATTAAGAAAAAATATATTTTTTTTGCTTGGCTTTTATGCAATACATGTAAAATGAGATTTCAGAGAATTTTATTAAACAGAAAGTTTGGAAATGTTAACGGCCCTTAAACATTTCAAACTTTTTTTTATTTTTTGAATGTGCAATCACTCAGTTATTAAATAAGATCCAACATGGTTTTAGTTGAGAAATATTACTTTATGACCATTTTCTTAATGCAAAAATATGTAGATTTGGAGGGTTTGTCCATTTCATTCATAGCAGTCGAATAGAATACAATGCGTTCAATGCTTAACAATATACATTGCTCAGCTGATGAAACGTCTATCTGGGAGAAAGAAAAACAAAAGTACAATAGTCAAAAACTCGAGTTGTTAAAATTGTGTGATCTAGGACCTTCATACAGTGTGTGCCATTGTAATCCCTCTGCATTCAACATTGTGTCATTTACCACATCCATGTTCACATCTCTCTCTCTCTCCTGTGTTCTGTGTCCAGCCCCGTTATTACCCCACAGAAGATGTGCGCCGTAAGCTGCGGAGGTCACTGGCATCAAGCCCTTCTCTCAGCACCGGAGGAAGCTGCGCAAGTCCATCACCCTGGAACAGTCCTGATCCTGCTGACCGGACGCCACCGCGGGAAGGTACATGAGCTCAATAGTGTCATTTACACTAGTCTCTTGCTTCGCACTCATCTTTCTCGAATATTAGGGGGGTAACAATATATATCGTGTCACAATATATCACAATACAAAAATGCAACGATATGTATCGTGGATAGTGACAATCTGTATTGTGAATAGAAATTTCTGTGCAAGGAGAGAAATTCCTTTTCCCCCCAAGTTTTAGTGTCAGTACTACATTAAACTAATCTATATATATATATATATGTATGTATGTATAAAATGCAATGGGGGAATATTTATGGCTCCTGATAATGCCAAATGGTCTTGTTACCACTAAAAAGTGGCCTACATTATTTTAATATAATTGCTTCTAGTCAAGAATTCTGTATTTTCAGCTTCAGAATCATGAATATTGTTATTCTGGTGTCTCTATTGTCCTGTGCTTTGGGTTCCAGCACCAAGTCCAAGCCTATTAATTTACACACACAATGTAATACCAAATTTTGTATTTTAATCAACAGTACATTTATTGTTAATTTATTACCTCAAGTCTTGGAGTATCGCAATAATATCGTATAGTGAGTGTGATTTGTATCGTATCGTGACATGAGGCTCTCGTTACACCCCTATCGAATATCATCAGACTTTGGTTTCAAATCTTGGAAGTTAATATCCAAACATATCTATTGTTCTTCACATGCTTGTACAGCAAATCAACGGGTGAAACGCCTCCGTGCAGACAGCGACCTGCGCAGATACTCACTCCCACACAAACACTTGTTCACTTTATTCTGCTGAGTTGGGGTGACAAGTTGCACTTGATATTTGCATTGCAAACGAGGTTGAGATGAGGATTGCAGCTGTTAACCGTGAATGTGTTTCTCCTCCAGCGTGTGGTCTTCCTCAAGCAGCTGGACAGCGGACTCCTCCTCGTCACAGGTGAGTGAGAATCTCTAGGGCTGATCCGTATATCGAAATAAAATACAGTAGGCAACGTTTTAAAGTGGATCAAAACCTTTCAGCAAAGTTATACATGAATTTTGAACAATACCCGTTCTCATCTTAGGACAACTTTGATTAACTTTTTTGGTCCACTTTAAATGTTGACTACTGTACATGGATTGTCTATTCATGCAGGCTGAGGTGTGTGTGGTTCATGTTTGCGTTTCAGAGTCTGTTGATGGGCTTTATGCACAGCTGCACTACTTCCTGAACTTTAGCCAGCTCCTTTGTTTCCTGTCTGCCGTTATTGGACAAACTGATTAATCCAGGTGTGCCTGACCAACAACAATAATCAGACACACCTGGATTAGTCAGTTTGTCCAATAATGGCAGACAGGAAACAAAGGAGCTGGCTAAAGTTCAGGAAGTAGTGCAGCTGTGCATGAAGCCCGTTTACTTTGATTTAAGCCGTTCTGAAACACTGTGTAAATGAACATGCAAGCATCTTCACTCTGAAAACAGCAGCAGTTACTCATTTGCCTGCAACATAAAAGCTTGATGCTATACCGTTTGAAAATGGACAAATACTAGTATATCAATATTATTATTGTAATTAGTAAAAGTCCCCCTGTAGTCACTTTTATTCCTTAACTCAACTTTGACCTCCAAAATTACATTTAGAGAAAAAAATCTTTGTCTTAAAATATCTTGAATGTAACTCGACACCCTTGCCTCATTTAGTATACGTGGTTCTATGAATATGTAAATGAGTCCCGCCTTCACTCACTCACTCAGAGATCCACTGGTTGACGATCACACGTTGATCTGATTGGTTACAAGGTAGTTTGTGACGTCAGAAACACCAGTGTCTTTGGTTCACTGCAGTTTTAAGGAGAAAACATTTCCCCAAATCGCTCGTCTAAAAAGTCTTTGGACTGAAAAGAGCATTTTAATTTTGTGTAGATGATGAACTACCCAACAAAATCACTAGGATAATTAATAGTTTAATCATCTCGTGAAACTTCCTGTTTTTTTTTTCATATCGTAGAAAATCAAAACCTTTGCTATGTCCCTTTTCCCCCATTAGTCTGCATCTTTAATTGTGGAGTTTGTGTTGCAGTTTGAGGGAGTGAATAATTGATGCCCGTCTCGTGTGTCTCTCTCAGGTCCTCTGGCTCTGAACCGAGTGCCTCTGCGTAGAGCTCACCAGAAGTTCTGCATCGCCACCAACACCAAAGTGGACATCTCTGGCGTCAAGATCCCCACTACACTGGTCGATTCCTACTTCAAGAAGAAGAAGATGAGGAAACCCAAGCACCAGGAGGGAGAGATCTTTGACACCGAGAAGGAGGTAAAACACCATCGATTCCAGTTAACCGAATGCTTGTGCAGGACTCTGTCTGTGACCGCAATTGAGCGTTCACAAAGACCCGCCCCCCCCCTTAGTTACTGTCGCTATGCCCGACAAGCTACGCCGCGCTCACGCCCCACCATGTTCTTACACAGTGAGAAATACATTGCGGAGCAGAGACACTGACAACACGCTGACAGGACAGACCAGGTTACTTTTCGGTTACTTTTGATATTAAACGTATTAAACAAAGTCTCGACAACATTAAAATTTGGTCATTTTTTAAAAAGAAATGTAAACAATAAATACCGTTTTGTGGCTCTTTAATGTGTGTGACAGATCGCTGTGTCGCCTCAGTTAAAGCCGCTCGTGAACCGATCATCTCTTCCTTCTAGTTCATTTATAGCATCAAATAAACATGAATGAACATCAGAAGGAATGTTGTTTTAACCGCGGAAAGGCGTCAGTACACTCCGCTTCTCAAGTTCAAATCCTCCCTTGTTAATCTACTAACTCTCCTGACTGCTTTGACTGACAAAATGGCGGATGGCGAAGTATGATTGGTCAGATCACCTGTCAATCAAGCTCCCTGCGAATGGTCAATTTACCGTTCGCAAAGACCCGCCCCCTTTAGTTACTGTCGCTATGTCTGACAAGCTACGCCGCTCTCACACACACCATGTTCTCACGCAGTGAAAAACACATTGTGGAGCAGAGAGGACACTGACAGATGTCTCAACTTTAATGTGTTTGACAGCTCGCTGTGTCGCCTCAGTTAAAGCCGCTCGTGAACCGATCATCTCTTCCTTCTAGTTCATTTATAGCATGCATGAACATCAGAAGGAATGTTGTTTTAACCGCGGAAAGACGTCAGTACACTCCGCTTCTCAAGTTCAAATCCTCCAACATTAATCTAATCTAGTCAACTCTCCGGACTGTTTTGTCGGACAAAAATAGCGGATTCGCCAGATTATGATTGGTCAGATCGCCTGTCAATCAAACTCCCTGCGACGGGTCAATTGAGTTTTCTGATGTGTGTTTGTTCTGTTTCTGCAGAAGTATCAGTTGACGGAGCAGCGCAAGGCGGACCAGAAAGCAGTGGACTCTCTCCTGCTTCCTCTGATCAAGAAGGTTCCCGAGCTCAAGGGATACCTGCGCTCCACATTCTGCCTGTCCAACGGAGTCTATCCACACAAACTGGTTTTCTAAACTGCAAATAAAGTCTCGACCCATATCACTTTCTCTGCCTCTTTATTATTTTATTTGTTGCATACCAAATCATTCTGCATGTTAGTCAGATTGTGTGAAAGCAACTTTGTACAAGGCAGTGTTTTTAAAAATAGCTCTGCAAATGTTCCATTGCAGTCCGCTTAAAATAAGTATTAAATTATGAGCAATGGCACTTTAAATTTCTAAATCAGTCAGCTTTGAGCATTCATCTCTAGTGGCTATTTTTAGGTTTAATGATCTGTGGTGTGTAGTGTACACAACTATTGTTAACGTTTTTATATTAATGTTGACATGAATATACAAGGTAATGTTCGCATCAACCTATTTTGCTAAATACGAGTTATGACTAGATTGTATTAATGTTTCATGAGATGCACAGGTTACATTATTTTAAAGTGTCATTGTTAGTGTAATTATATATTTAAGTACTGATTGATAAGTGCATGTACTTGAGTTAGGGTGTGGTTGAGGGTTATGTACATGCAACAAGGACACTAAAATAAAGTGTTACTGATGCACATCTTGAATTTAATGACTGAAGTTAAAGTTTGTTGAATTGCCAGTCATCCTAACTTTCCAAATCCATGATCTAGTTGCAAGATGACAATTTTAAAATTAATGTCTAAATAAAATTTTTTTACTTGAAATGCTAAATTAAAACCGTTCAAAGTACAACCGTTTATATCCGATTTCAACCATTATTCAAATTCATACTTGCATAACTTTCATGCTGCAATGTTTGTGTGATGTGGGAAAGATTATGAACGCTCGTTTCTACCTCAGAATAAAAATGTAACCGTTAATTTGTACTCGCAATTAAGAATTACGTGATAATTGTCAATTCTGAGTTTTTCCTCTCCCTTGCAATAGACTTTTTCCTCAGAATTGCAGGTTTTTACGACAAAATTCAGATTTAAAAAAATATATATTTCTCGTTTCCCCTCTCATTAGTTATTGCTCCTCCTAAGATGTTGCACAATAAACCTTCAGACACAAAACTCCAGGCAAACGGCCAAACCATTTTGCTTTAATTAAAAAAAACGCAGGTGACATAAAACGCTGTATAGAAAACAAAAATAAATACAGTTGTTTCTTTATGGCATTTCCCTCCCAAATGGCCGTTTTCTAAACAATAATCAGAATGAAAGGAGAAGAGAAGCAGCCGAGAGAAGGCAGGTCCCAGTACAGGAATGGTTCGCCTCGTCAGTACAGTCAGTTCATAGCGCTCTGTGGAATCGTGTCGCGGTCGCTCAGCCCGATTTGAAGAGCAGGATGGCCACCTGACCCAGGTAGAAGTAGATGAAGTGTTTGGTCTCGTGAGTCACGTAGCTGCCGAAGTTCCTTCCCACGATGCAATGCCAGGTGGGGTTGTACTTTTTGTCAAACTCCTGCATGGAAAGAATACATTTAAAAAGTGAAAAGCGATATGAAATGCTGGTTTCAACTCAAAGCAAAAGCCCTGACTTTATTAGATTCATGAGGAACCAGTTCCTCCAGAAGGGAGGGGTTTGGGAAAGAAAAATGCATTGCAACTTGGAATAACCAATAAATCATGCACAAGACGACCAGAAACATTCAGTAAATGCTGATTTTGGGTTGACATACCAATAACCGGACAATCAAGCATTCATGAGCACATCTTCACTGCTAAAAATAAACCTTACAAAGAAAATGGACGCCCATAAAGTGTTCAGTCCAACTAGTGTTGTCAAAAATATAGATATTTAGACACTGAAAAGGTTCAAATACTCATGTTCTGCAGTATCGATACACTGATACCAGCGGCGCGTTCGCTCTCTTCTCTCCGACGGTGAATTGACACACACCTTCTCCTCTCACTCGTCTCATTCGCTCCGGTTGAATAGCCTAGTGCTTGTATTGGGCATGATTTCAATCATTCTCACACCACTGATACTATACAAGCAGAGTGCACATAAAGCCGCCTCTCAAACAGCTCGAGAACCAAATTTAGTTCTTTTTCATGGCTTATTATTATTACGCGTAAACTGTCAAATACACACAAAATGTTTCCAAAATGCTCGTTTTGGCGCGTATTCAGGTAAACAGTTTTGGCACGTAAACTGTTGAGAAAGCAAACGCATGTTGTGTATCATTATATTGGATCCGTAGCCTGGCTAACGTCAGACCTGGGTCTGGGAACCACATGTTAATTTTCTCGTATTTGAGGCGTGGTGTACGAATGCCCAGAGCCGTTTATTGGGCGCTACGAATGTCTATCAAATGCGCGTGTACGTAGCTCATAGCCAATCGTTTCAATTATACCAGATGACGTATGTAGAGCGACAGAAATTCGACGAGGAAGAAGACGATGGGTCGTAGATCTATGTGTACACGATGGCGTTCAGCGACTATCGCCGTTTGTGCAAGACAAACATGAGGGTAGAAGGTAAATCTGCAGTGCACATGTTGATATAAACAAACTGCTTCGGTGTGTCGCATGGACGTCGTCAGCGTCTTGCTGCTCCCTCCCCGTTCTGTGATAGGTCCCCTCGCTGAGGCGAGAATCAGGCTGCCTAGCAGCGCAAGGCATCATGGGTAAACCCAGGCTATTGGATCCGCGCATTTGCTCTTAAAGTGACAGCAGCCTAATAAACCTGCTGCTGTCTGTCATTCATTTTAATCAAAGAACAAAAGACAAAAGCCCTATTATATTCGGACGGGACTAGTTTTCTAGGGGGGTGTTAGAGAAATGAGCGTACTTTGTGATTTTAATCCCATCCGAATCTGCCATGTGTGTGTTTTTCTTACACAACCTCAGTAAAAATTCCAGGGCAAATTATCTGTTTTTCGGCAAAATCAACAGAGAGAAATCTAATCCCGTCTCAATGCGATTGCAGATATCGTATTCTACTAATGCGTCTCCTCATGTGTTTTTTTTTATCTACAAGAGCTACCGTTTGCTTTGGTTTCATGGATGGTATTACCCAAATTATTTAAATAAATAAAAATGTCTATATGGCAGTTTCCCCCATGATATCGAAAATGGTATCGAATATCGATATTTTCCAAGGTATCGTATCGAAGTTGGATAAAAATATCTTGGCTATATCCAAGGTATCGTATCGAAGTTGGATAAAAATATCTAGGCTATATGGCAGTTTTCCACGTGATATCGATATTTTCCAAAGTATCGTATCGAAGTTGGAAAATCCAGTAAACTGGCGTTTACCTTCTTGATATAGGCAGCGATGTCCTTCTCGATGTTGTACTTCTCCAGCGCCTGGGTGGCGCACTCCACAGCGTCCTGCTGCATCTCCTCGGACATATCCGCATTCTTGATCACGGCCTTTCTGTCAGACATGGTTGTTCTGTAGACACAAACAGAGACACTTCATGAGGAATGAGTGCATTTAATCTGTGAACGCCCAAACCACCCTGTGACGCACCCACACTGCCTTCTGCCCTGCCCCAAATCAATCCCACAATCCTCAAGCATCTGCTGGTGAGACTGGTGAATGATGGCCATTATATAAAATCAGCACATCAGATGCTCCACAGCCATTATTCCATTTTTATTACATAACATCACGTGGCATATTTCGCCAGGTTACTGTTGCCATGGACACCTGAACTAAATCCTGTACTCAGCAACACAGATTTCCCCAAACTTATAATTATTTTCAAATGATGTTCATATAACTTCAGACTGAATAAACCAACTAAATAATTTTAACTTATCAAATCAAATGCCTTTTGAGATGCGTATTTTTATTAGTGGAATATAAATGAATGGCGCCATGGTTATTTTTAGAAATGAGAAATACTTCGCGCGTTTTTTTATGTTAAATTAAAGACTTTTGCATCTTTTTATTTATATTCTGAACAATCATTGTTATTATTATTTCGTTTATGTTTAAGTCCGTAGCTGAATTAAATATAGATGTGCAGTCAACTAGGTACAGTATCGCTTGCTCTGAACGAAAAAAAACACTAGATATTTAGTTGTACCGACTAACATGCAGTAGAAAGGGATAAATGTAAAAGTTTTCACCTTATTTGTGTTCAGATTTCCGTATAAGGAGAGAAAAGAGTCTCACTCGCAGCGTCTGTGATGCTCCCGCTGTGTGCTTGACCAAAGTAATGTAGGTGTGTAAGTGCCCGTTGGCTCCTCCCACTATTGAATCCTATTGGCTGACGCTGCCCAGCCCGGCTCTGTGATTGGTCAGCTCTGCAAGAGTCTCGCTGCAATGTTTCTCTGCATTTTATTTCAGACCGTCATGCCTTGCGTTCAAGACGCTTCGCTGGACTCCATAGTAACAATCAGAGAGGGAATTCTCCGGGAGAAGGGCGGGAGAAATGTTGAAATGTTTCTTCATTTTTCAAAAGAAATATTCTTACATGGTGCTTTACCTTTTTTATGTGGTAATTATACTCAGTGTCTGTAATACTTTGTTCAGACATGTTTGACTGAAACTAATGTAAATGACTCCACCCGTTCTTATACATCCCAACCCGACCACATCTAACTTGACAACGTTTCCAACATTATAAAACTGAATTGCAAAAATAAACCCTAACTCTAACCAAAGCATGTGGGACACTTCTTAAGAACATGTTTTTTTTTGTTTTTTTTACTATTTATAGCATAAATAAATGACACAAATTGATGTAGGGGAGACCAGGGACAGTTGTAACGGGGGACGGTTGTAACACCTTGAATTCCTCCCATCAGAAACAACCTAGAATGATGACACTCACTGTGCTCATGCTTAGTTAGTTTCCCTCCATTTTTGCCAAAAAGGGAGCCACATTTGAAACTTCCTGACAAAGTTATCTACAAAAGGTTGTTTTTGAGTAAAAAAAATACTTTTTTTTCTGATGTACTTTTTTGGATACTGTTATAAGATCAAATGTCTATGAATTCAAACAAGTATTATTTAGAATCACTGTTTTGTAAGCTAAAAATAAAAATAGCTAACAAGTGTCAAACTTGCAGTCAAGCTAGCTCACATGAGATGAAAACATGGTTGGTGTTACTGGGACGGTTGTAACGCCCCGTTACAACTGTCCCAGTATCACCAACCAAGAATCATTTAGGCCTATATTTGAAAAACTAATCAAGAAAAAAAAAAATCCCTTTAATTTGCTAATTAAAAGTAAAATGAGCACTGTGCATTGCAAATTAAATGTAAAAGTTTAAATGTAAACTTTTTTGAGGTGTTCTACCCATTAAATCATTGTCTTGCATTATAATTTCACGGTTGCACCTCTTTTTTTGTCATGTAGCATGAAAAAAAGGTAATCATTACTTAAAAACATGAAATTAATAGTCACAATAACATGATTGATAAATAATATTTTCCATTTTGCTTATATGATTGATTCATTATGTATATTTTAGACATGTTACAACCGTCCCTGACATGTGTTACAACCGTCCCTGTACACTGGGACAGTTGTAACAGTGGAGAGACTGTATTAAAATCAATTTTGCAACCTGTACATATTTCATAAAACCACTTAAATACATTGTTTCAGCAGTTGACAGATTGAAGTTTATAATATAATAAATTGGTTATTCCAGTATAAATGGTTTTTGATGTATTGCTAAAAATTGCTAAAAGCGTTACAACTGTCCCTGGTCTCCCCTAATATGGTCACCTCAGCAGTCAGATGCAGCAACATCATTACAGATATCGAAGCCTACACCATTTATTGCAGTTTTACATTCATAAAAATAGCCTATATGAAGATCACACTTATTTTCAGTGTAAAGACACATGAAGGTTTTGAACTGATACTAAACCAAAACTATTTGTGATTTGTAGAACTATAGGACTAGATTTTTAAAGCTCAAATTAACATTTTCACTGATGAACAAAGATGAATGATGGGATCTCTCTCTCCCTCTCTCTCTCTCTCTCTCTCTCTCACACACACACACACACAAAAGTTTGGAAACATTTTATTTATTTATTTTGAAAGAACTCTCTTATGCTCATCAAGCCTGCATTTATTCGATAAAAAATACAGAGAAAAAACTGTAATATTGTTGAATGTTATTACAATTTAAAATAGCAGTTTGATTATCCCTCACTTGGATAATCAAATAAACTAAGTGTTCATCTTGAAATATTATAACAATACAGAAGGTATTCTTATGTTTGCCTACTTCATAAAAATCAAGATTTCACAGCAGAAAGACACATGAACCATGAGCTGAAGGAGCACGTTTTATTATTTGGTTGGATAAAATAAGCTTTTTTGAACCATTGCTGATCCTCAGGCACTTCTGAAGACCGTAAACATTGTGTCGCCAAAAGAGAAGCGGATGTAATTGTTCCGTTTGTATTGCACATAGCCCGCATAGTCCCCCACAATGCAGATCCAGGAGCCCCATTGCTTCTTCTCAAATTCCTATAAGGAAAGACACAGTATTAATGTTCCACAAACTCACATCAACAAAAAAACACTCAAGCTACACCATCAAGCTCCTGACAAAAAAATTAACAATACTGACAACTGCATTTCACAGTACAACTCTAGAGAACCAACCTTTACGATGTAGCGACCAATGTTCCAGTCATCATCATACAGATTCAAAGCCAGAAAAGCGAACTGAATAGCGTCCTGCTGCAACTCCTCACTTATGTCTGTGTAATGGATCTTAATCGGTGGCTTCAACATGAGTGATATGCTGCCACAAGCACCGACTCTGTTTTAATGAGCAAGTAAGAAAGTAATTAAACAGGACAGAATCTGGAGATTTACATTTTTTGTGATGGTCCAACAACTCTTCAAGACCAGCCTGCTGCCATTTATGTGAAGGGATTACTGGCCCACAATACTATAATAAGATGCAACCAAACTTTAGTATGTATGACAAGTTGGAATTGACCTATGGCTAAGCCACGCCCCCAAACACGATGAGCCAATCACAGTGCGCATAGCTAACCCAATACACTCGGACATTCTCTGCTTCCACGTTCATTGAAATGCATTGCAGTTAGTCAGTTTTCATTCGTTTAAATGTTTTTTCTTGTCATTGTAAGTGTAAAATGGTCAAACGGTGTGCATGCGACTCCGACACAGGTATCCCGAGAGACTGGGCGACGACCCTTTCCCAAGCCACATCTCACCCGAGATCAGCGTCTGCTCTGGATTAAGTTATGAGACCACGACACCAACTAAACGTGGATCAATTAAACAAGGATGTCTACGTCTGTTCTAAGGAAAGTCAACAACGTATTTGAACGTTATCTTTAACATCTCTAACGTAACGTTAGGCTAACATTAGAAAACATTAACGTTAGTGTAGCGACATTTACCATCTTGTTGCGTAGAGGTGCTTGTAGGGCTATCTGACAAGTGACTCCAAACAAGACTCTTCCAGTCCAGTACTGCATTTATCTATTTTATTTGTCTCAGTTCTGATGCTCCAACACATTGTAATACACCAGTTTGCATGTCCTTACATGATCTTGACACGGTCAAAAATTGTCTGCTTCCCTCATTCATTACACCTGGCCTCTCTTGCTCTCTGGTTACCTATATACCAAGTAAACGCACACTCCACCCAGTGTCCCCTTTTGGAACTACAACAGACATTTAAATAGAGCATAATGGCTCTTACAGTTAGCTTCTAGCTGCGTTGATCATGTCACTTAGCTTCATTAACGTATCTGTAAATAACCCAGATAACAAATGTTAGCAATGTTGTGCTGAATGATTCATGTAAATACTGTAGCAGCAAACTAGCGGAGAGGTCGGCTAACGCTACTCTCAGTAAAGATGGTCAAAAGGCTTGTCCTGGAAACGTAACGTTATGTAACTTAGACCTGTACGTATTTAATTTGATCATGAACCATTAATTACAGATTGAAGCACAACATTTTAGACAACTGTCTACCAAAACAACTGGCCAACTTTGTGTTTTTTTTTTTGCGGTTTATCACGTTTACACTGACCTGTACATTTTTGCCTGGAGCTGAAGCTTTTCATCGAACTTCTCAACAATAAAATTACTAATATAACACTCCAATGCATAGTTACGGCCCTTTTGGTGACTTCGAGATGATATATAATCTTTCTGTCTCCAAAAATCATCGATTGCCTCCTGTGAAATGTGTCCTACTGTGACCGCGGCCATAGCGCCCGTAGCCGAATGTGGACTGTGTGTCCGAGTGAGTGGAGGGGGCGTGGCTTAGCCGTAGCTCAATTGTGGAGTTATATTAAAGGGGTGGTATAAAGCCCTTTTCACAAGATGTAAAATAAGTCTCTGATGTCCCCAGAGTGTGTGTGTGAAGTTTTAGCTCAAAATACCCCACAGATATTTTTATACAAAATTGTCACTTTTTGAGGGTGAGCAAAAACGCACCGTTTTGTGTCTGTCCCTTTAAATGCAAATGAGCTGCGGAGTTTTTCAAAAACGTTTAGCCTTTCGGTACGTTCACACGGGGCTTCAGCGTCAACGCTTGACGGAAGGCGTGGCTGAAGTTTGGCATACGCCATGGTCATAGCAGCGTCAGCCAATGAAATTAGACAGGAATGACAGGATGAACGTGATGAACGTGATTGGCTGCCGCCTGGCTACTGTATTTGCATAGAGCGATCCTGATTGGCTGACGCTTCCGTCTGCGGCGCTTCACTGGCGTTGCTCGCGGCACAAGTTGAAAAATTCTCAACTTCTGCCGCGAGCAACGCCAGTGAAGCGCCGCCGACGGATCCACAATCCTTTTCGGCAACGCTTGACGTCACTCATTCAAAGTCAATGGGAAGCGTTGACGCTGAAGCCCCGTGTGAACGTACCGTTTTATGTTCAAACCGGAGTCAGACAAAGATGGAGAGACTCAAGAAGAAGTGACAAAATGTAGAAGCAACGGGACATTTCTGAATGGTTAGTTGATGGATTTATGAAGCTTATGTGTAGTTATCTTCTAGTCATTGATTAGCATGTTCTGTCTTGATAATCTATAAATCTATAAAGCAATTTCTTTAAAAGCAAATATCTCCCTTTGCTTTGAACTTTGAACATTATAACTTTGCAGATATTGTTTATGATCAAATAGCAACATTACACACTAACTACAGTTAGAAAAGTGAAATCATACTCAACCAGCCCTTTAAGGGATCAAATTATTGACTACAGGGGGACTTTAAAACCAGACTGAGGTCCCATAAGGGCACTCTAACAGTGTGAGCAGTGTGCAATCGCTGAGCACCTTTAAGAAAGCGAGTGATTAGAATATGGGACCCTAATGGTTGATCATTTACCTTAAAGGTGGGGTATGTAATCCTCTTTTTTGGCCATTTTTTCAAAATCACTTAAAAAAATCCTATTCCTAACCCACTTACAGCCACTGAGTTAGAAGCACTGAAATAAAAATTAAGCAATTTAATCATCTGTGGAGCAGGCAGGACTCAAAAAACACCAGCCAATCATTTCCAAGACCACCTAGAATCATTGGACAGTAAGTGTGTCAATCAATCGGTCGTACCATTGATTGGTCCATGTTCTTTGAATGGGTGGAGTCAAAGGAAAGAAGGTAGGACCATTTGAGTTGTGTATTTTCAAAATCTACCGGCCGTTTTGCAAATCACATACCCCACCTTTAACAAGCTGTGCAGAAATTTGCAGCCACATATCTTTAGAGTAGAGGGTGCCCTAAATAACACCATTGGGACAGGGCAGTGCTCTGCAACCAACCCTCTTGGTGTACACCAATCAGTGAAAAGCTTCCACCTACAAGCATAGATATTCCTGGTGGAAGGTGCTCTCGAATTCAGGATTGTATTTTGCACCTTTATATCACATGAACCCAACAGCACTTCTGGCTCCTCAGCAGCCAGACAGCTGTAGCCGATCTGGGCTTGGGCGGCAAATCTGCCTCTGGAGTTGACGGAGAAGGAGAAGCCTGCATAACATTGGGAACCATAGCCTCCATGGGCAATTCGGTGCCACTAGGTGCATCCTGTGGTGCCCCTGAAGTATCCTGTTGACAGTTGGGAGAATTAGGGGGTCGGGGGAAAGGCATAGAGTAGAAGATCTGGCTAGGTATGCGCTAGTGCATCCTGACCCAACGGTCTGGATTTCTCTGTCCAGGAGAACCACAGGGGGCAGTGGGTCGAGATCTCTGAGAATCTCTGAGAAGAGATCCACCTCTGATGCTGATCTGATGCCCTACCCCTTTGAAGCCTGAATTAATTGTTGTCCTCATGCTCTAGGGTACTGCACAGGTCATTCTAGTTCCCTCGGTTGGCTCCTCTGATGAGCAACTGAACAAACTAACAGTTGAAAATGAGTAGGATACCGTCCCCCATACCCTTGTCTAAATTGAGATGGGGGAGTTCCTCTTAGATCTGCCAGCTGCTGCCTGGTCTTATTCATCTGAATGCTGTGTTCCAGAGTTTGCTGTGCCACATAGTTGGTGTAGGCGACTGGGACTACTGGGAGATCACAGTGTCCTCCTACAGGCTTCTGACAGCGGAGACTGTGCCAGACAGACTTGGTGGCGTGCTTGAGTGAGTGTTGACATGAGTGTACCCATTTCTCTTCTAATGAATGCAAATGCTTGCAATGATGCATCACTTAGACTTTGGGCTGAAGGATCATCCCCCATAAGTTGGAGAGACTGAGAAAGCGCCAGCATATGGGAGAGTGAATTGCCTATACGACCCATGCGTTCCGCAATGAAGATCATCCATGATTCTGCACTGAGTCCACGGACAGCGAGCATTAGGTCTCCAAGCCTCTTCAGGAGATACAATGAAATAGGCGATTAATTAATCACCTTTAAGCATCTGAACCAGGCCATTAGAGTCCACTTCCTGCATTGCTGGCAAGGTGGTATGATGCTTAAGTGACTTGGGATTAGTCCAGCACTTCTGTAGCTCCTCAATATTCTCTTTAGATGGGGGAATGCTAAGAGCAAACTCTGGAGGGAGCTGCCACTGTAGGGCCCGTGTCCAGGCTTAAGCGTGCCAACGCAATCTGGAGGGCTTGTCTAACTACATCCTGATCAGATTCTACTCCTTCCCCTGAACCATGTGCCATGTTTTGGGAGTCATCATGAGAGAACCGAGAGTGGACTTCCGATAAAAATTCCATGTTTCCTCCCTCATTTTTGAGAGGCTGTCATGGACAGCATATCCACCTCAAAAATGGTTAATTTCCTATTGGGGTTTTCCAATACCGGTGGTGGTGCCTCCCTCATTTGCAGATTTAGTATTAGGGACTTAATCTGTGCAAACTTTGAGGTCAAAACTTCTACTTTTCTAGCTAAGGAATCCTCCTTATGTCTCTTACTGGTGGAGGCACTCACTGCTTCCACCCTTTTATGCTTATACGTCACTTTGCCCTGCCATGGAAGTGCATCTGAGGTCAAGAGTCCCTCTACTGCAGCTAGCCTGGAAACTCTCTGCTCCCCCGACATTATGTTACAATTCATTCAGGCATCTTCAGTGAGGCCCTGCTTCAAAAAGTTCCAAGCATAGACATGTATAAAGGCTAGATGGCTCAAGGCGGAGTCAGCTTTGTCGTCAACTTGGCGGCCATCTTAGGTCAGGAGACTGCGCTGCTGCTCCCTGCTGCTGTGGACGGAAGGTGAGTGACAAATGCTCGTAACTTGCTGAATTCTTGACGGATTTACAAACGGTTTGGTTTATTACAAACCTTATTAACGTGGCTATGATTTGTGCTGATGCCGATGTTTAAATTGTAGCTTCACGTTTTGAGAAACGCTTAACATTGCAGCGTAGCTGTGTGTTTCATGGCATCCCTGACGTTTATGACACACCAAGCCGTTTGAAAATCGGTTGAAAATTGAGCAAAATATAGTAATTTCAGCACTACATGCACAATAGACTTTAATGTTATAAATGGACGAGCGGTGCTGTCCTAAGATGGCCGCCGTATGACGTCGTCGGGTCCCATTGGCTCTCAGCCCCGGTAAGCCATCTAGCCTTTATACATGTCTATGGTTCCAAGCCTAATCAGGATGGACAGCTGTCATGTCTATCATCCTCGTGAAAGGTGGCCCTGCAAACCTTGCCTAAAGCCCAATTTATACTTCTGTGCTGAACTCAGGCCGTAGCTACGTCATAGGCTGTGTGTAGCACGCATAGCCTATGGCATACCCTGACGTGCACCTCTCCAAAAATGTTACAACACGTCAATTCTATGCGTACCGCAAGCGCTGTGATTGGTCTGCTAGAACCCCTCCCTTGATTTTCACATGCTGTCTCTGTCAATACTTGACAAAGACACAGGGCAAACATGAGGGCTTAAATACACAGACTAATTACAAGACAAGGAACACCTGTGAACAATAATCAGACGATTAAAGGGGTCATGACATGGGTTTTTTTTATTTTATTATTATGTTCCCTTAGGTGCAATTATAGTATTACTATAGTTTTTTTTACAAAAAACTTTTAAAATGTAGTGATTTATGACCTTTTCCCTGTTTCTCATCCTCTGATTCAAACAGTCTGTTTTGGGGGTGTTTCCCCTTTAAGAGTTCAGTGTTAACGTCCACTGTTATGATTGGCTAACGTCAGTGCCTATGCATCAATTATTAACGCCCCCAGCCAGAACATTTGCGGATTCTGCGTATTTAAAAAGTAGTTTAAAGTTTTAAACACATTACTTACAGTTTGCGTCGTCGTTGTTGAGCCCAGAATAGTCGGCACGGACTTATCTTTGAGCAACAGTTTTCTGGCAAAGCTCAAAACAGTCATCCTTCAAATGTATAGAACAAACGCTTAAATTAACACTGCCGTGACTGAGACGTCCGCAAAAAATAAAGTGCATCCATTTTCCCCTGACGACTGGATCTTTCGCAGCGTATTCAAAGATGTTGTTTGTCCACAGCCAGGAACAGCACATCTGCGGCATCGTGATTTCCCTGAACACAGACCCACTCGCTGTCCGTCGACTGAACACTTGTGAGACGCGCGGCGATACGAAATGAGCGTAGTTGCCTTGCGCTTAAAGCGTAGTTGCCTTGTGCCTGGAGGCAGTCATATGCAAACGCTGGTACGTCACTTCGTACCGTGACGTCACTTCTTACCATGGATCCAGAACGAGCTGTATTTAGAGCTTGATTAAATAAATGATTCGTTTATAATGGGGAGGACGTCTTAAGCTATGAAACTTGAAGGACGTTTTAATGGTACAAAGACCTCTTATATACCAAAAGATCAAGGCAAATTTGGTTTCTCATGTCATGACCCCTTTAACAAATGACAAGACACAAGGCAGGATCAAATGACAAACAGGGAATCACATGACAAGACAAAAGGCTTCTTCGACTTGAACCGGCGCTGCACAGACCGATCGGTTTATGACATCAAAGTCCGGCGAGGGCGAATCAAAAGCATAAGGAGCCGTCTACTTTCTATTCACTCTCGTGGTACTTTGATGTCATTCACCTATCGGTCTGTGCAGCGCCGGTTCAAGTCGAACAAGCCTATTGAATCAAAACCCAAACCATGAACCTATAATGGTTTTTGCCTCAGCTAATGCCTCAGCTCACTGTTGATAGATGTACCAGGTACCAGTACAGAACATCAAACGAAAACAGGGAAAGCGAAAGCACTCGTTATATGATGCAACTGAGAAATGTATTTGTATATGCCTATAGAAGAAAAAAACAAACAAAAAATTGTTATGTACAAAGCTATGTGTAATGCTATGCTATCTTTAATGTTACTTACCCTAATAGAACGCTCAATATCAAACAAACAGCTGTGCGAGGCATGCTGCCGATCTGTAACGGAAAAAACATTATATGGTTATTCCCAGAGTGAACACAGTTCATGATAAATAATCAATATATGGTTTTCCACAGCGTGAATTATCCCGACAACGTTTTATCTGTACAAAGGTAAAGGGAAGGGAAGGAGGCCTTCACAGGGGAGAGACTAGTTGACACTTCAGGACTGCGTTGTCGTCGTGTCCTGGCGATAGAGTATCCTTCCAATATGCCGACCTTCCCGAAATGCAACGCGTGAAAACATCGTGACGTAACTCCTCAATCGTCAAGCTGTGACTTGACTGCTCACACTATGGGCCCTATTGTAACGCTCTGAAACGCAAGTATCAAACGCCAAACAGAAGTAACTTTGTGGGTGGATCTCGCCGCTGTTGCTATTATACCGGCGGGATAAACGACTCTTGCGCCCGACGCAAATCTAAAATGTGTTGGTCTGAAGTCGCTTCATTACTCATAGGTGTGGTTTGGGCGTAACGTGAAATAAACCAATCAGGGCGTCCTCTCACATTCCCTTTAAGAGCCGGCACGCTTGTTCCACGGCGGATTGCTATTATAACGGCGGATTGCTATTATAACGGCGGATTGCTATTATAACGGCGGGTTTGCCAGCGCACGCCAGGAGCGGTTCACAGCCGAGGAGACCGACGTTCTCGTCAGGGCCGTAAAACACAGAGAAGTGACATTGGGGATGATGGGAGAAACACACACAAATTAGCTTCAGTTAAACAGGCGTATAATAATTTGGGTAAATGTGTTGCTAGATTTATGCCTATTTTTTTCACATCTTCACGGACACAACAATGATTTCCCTCGTGTGTTTATATGTTTCCTTGTAATAATGTATGATTTGCAAAAATGAAAACTGCTGCGTCTGTTTATATTAGAGAATCAAAGTGTGTGTGTTGTTCACACGCTACATAATGGCCAAGCACGCGCCCTTAAAATAGCAACATTATATATATAACATTATAATATTACTCCGTTACAAGTAAAAGTTGTAAAGACCGATGTTTACTTAAGTAAAAGTACAGAAGTACTCATTTTTAAAAGTACTTAAGTATAAAAGTAAATGTCAATTCATTGTTTTATTATTGTTGCATTGTTGCATGTAATAACCAATTTACAGTATTATGCCTCTGAATCTGTGCCTGCCTACCCTCATATCAATATCACATTTATTTCTATAACACAGTTCCAGTCGTGGGATTGAATACTCAATAATGTCCACAATGGTTTCGGACACACAAATGGCAGTTTTTTGGCTTTTAGTATGAATATGTTAGCCTTGTAAACCACAGAGTTTAAGCTAATGACATAAGCTAGTGTGTTCCAAAACAATGACAAAATTTGCATTTAAGACCAAACCCAACGTTGAAAATTAAAATCATGTTGATGTCAGAATCCAATGTCAGATTGACGTTAATCTCCAACGTTGGACAGACGTTGTATTGTGGTTGAAAACCAACATCAGTCGAGTTCTGGAGTCAACCAGACTTTCATTTACAACCAAAATGCAACACAAATCATCCCTGACGTACTTTCTACTCAAGGCCCTTGACAGAAATGTAGTGGAGTAAAAAGTACAATATTTGTCTTTCAAATGTAGTGAAGTTAAAGTAAAAGTTTCCAGAAAAAATAATACTCAAGTAAAGTACAGATACTCAAAAAGTGTACTTAAGTACAGTACTTAAGTAAATGTACTTTGTTACTGTCCACCTCACACACAATATCAAAATATAGATCTGTAAAAGCAGGCTGTGTAGTTCACGTGGAGATAAGACGTCGGAGCACAAAAATGTGATTTCTCCTGTCCAACAATAACCAGATATCGTCAAAAGCATCAGCGATATCAAGAGGATTTAGCATTTCTAATCTTTACAGTCATCATTTGTTGAAATAGGATTTATCTTATAGAATATGAGAATATGCACTGAAATCTCATCAGTTTTTACTTTCACTTTCTGTATTGGCCTAGTGAATAATTGACTGGATCTTTTTACTTTTTCACCAGCATAACTCTCGCTCAAAGTTTGCACATTACCTGTGATATCCACTGACTCGCCTCACCTCAACAAAGCTTTGATTATGTTGATCAATTTGATAAATATCAACAAATTACAGTATAATAAATATGATACTTTAGGGTTTATAGGTTTAATACGTTTGTGGAAACCGTGAAACAATCTTTCAGGATTCTTTGATGAATGGAGTTTGAAAGAACAGCATTTATTTTCTTTTTTAACATTATAAATGTCTTTATTGTCACAAATTCATTGCATCCTTCATGAATTAAACTATTAATTTCTTTCAAAACATTTACTGACCCCACAATTTGTATATATATATATATATATATATATATATATATAAAAAGGAAAATTATATTCATATATAATATATTGAATAGAATTGTCCTTATATATATATATTATTAGATTACACAAGGAAAATCATTACATTGTCTTACCTTTTTTATGTGGTGATTATATGATGATTCAGTCAGTGTCTGTAATGCTTCAGCTGTGTTTGACCAAAACTATTATATGCTAATTGTGTAACTGACTCCACCTCACATCACAACTCAACCTCTCACCTCTCACCTCTCATTTGACAATATTTCTAAATTTGGATTGTCCTGCAACATTATTAATAGTGAATCATATCTTTTCTGAATCATATAATACCTAAAAT
The DNA here is from genome assembly GCA_033366665.1 of Phoxinus dragarum. Classification (NCBI taxonomy): domain Eukaryota; kingdom Metazoa; phylum Chordata; class Actinopteri; order Cypriniformes; family Leuciscidae; genus Phoxinus; species Phoxinus dragarum. The sequence continues at coordinate 37,435 of JARPMJ010006020.1, forward strand.
CAAGCCAAAGTATGTGGGACACTTGTTAAGAACATGTTTATATATATTGCATAAATAAATGCAGTA
>JARPMJ010006020.1:42500-47500 GCA_033366665.1 Phoxinus dragarum
GTCTCCAGATGAACAAAGTAAAGCAGCAGCAAGTAAACCAGACTTTTGGATGGACAGAAACTCAAAAGGTGCGTCCCAAATTGTGTATTTGTGCACTATCTTCTCCGCTGTGGTGTGTGAGTGTGTGTTTCTCTCACCAGTGACGCCCACTGGACGGATGGTGTACTCGTTGAGCGTGAAGCCCTTCTCCAGCGCGTGAGTCCTCATGTTCTTGTTGAATATGTCACTGCCGGTGAAGTACAGCACACCGCAGAAATACTGATCTTTAGGAATGAGCCTGCAGAACCAGAGAGAGAAGACATCAGGAATGCACTGGAAAAACTCAAATAAGACATTTGTGTAACGTCATTCTATGATAAAACTGTACGGTTTTTCTCTACAGATGCATTCTAGAATTTAGTTTTATAGTATGAGGTATTCGATTTTAGATTAGTCATGTGTATAATTAAAATTTTGGTCAATTTACATTTTTTGTCTATAGTAATGATTCAGCTTTTTTACTATAAATTGTTTTTAAGAACCTGTAATAATGCTGAAACGTCAAAAAACCCAATAAAATAAAATGTTAATTGTACATAATGTCAATTTTTTATAAACTGCATGCAAAATATTTATAAAATAATTAGCAAAATCCCAACATCCCATAAAACAGCTGTTAAGAAGATGACAAGAGCAGGGTTATTGATTGCTAAATAAAAGTAAAATTCGTTATTTTAAATAAAATTTAAAAAATCCCTTACTAGTTGCAAAGGAACATTTCTCATTTTTATTTAGTTTAACTTGAAGTATTACAATAACTCAAAATAATTAATAAAAACCTATTTAGACATAAAAAATTAATTAAAAAAAACACAACAGAATCACAAAAATGTTAACTATAAATAAAATGAAAAATATAAAAATGACAGCTAATTCAAAATACTGATAAAAACTATAATAGTATATCATCATTAATACTAAACAGAGTGAACTGGGTCTAACAATCACAGATATAAGCAGATTCTCAGTATGAACCTGATGTCAATACGGCGGGTGAAAAGAACTCTTCCTCATCCTCGTCTTCTCTCTGCAGCTGACACACACCCTGAGGAAATAACATATTATTTATCATTCATTTATTATTTAAGAGACACAGTGAGGCAGACAGAGACTCACCATGAACTTGGTGTCTCCTTTAGACAGCGTGTCGGTGATGAAGCCGACGGACTCCAGATGCTCCACGACGGCATGAAGAAGCTTCGGCTGAAACACAGAAGCCCAGCAGGAGTTACGAGAGGAAAAACCCTTCATGCATTAAAGTGGTCCTATAATGCCCTTTTCACAAGATGTAAAATAAGTCTCTGATGTCCCCAGAGTGTGTGTGTGAAGTTTCAGCTCAAAATACCCCACAGATATTTTTATATATCATGTTAAAGTTGTCACTTTTTGGTGAGCAAAAACGCACGTTTTTGTATGTCTATCCCTTTAAATGCAAATGAGCTGCTGCTCCCGGCACAGGGGGCGGAGCTACAAGAGCTTGTGTCCTTTTACCTCACACACACTTAAAATTTCAAAAACTTTTAGCCTTTTATGTTCAAACCGGAGTCAGACAATGATGGAGAGACTCAAGAAGAAAGTGACAACATGTAGAGAACAGGACATTTCTGAATGATTAGTTGATGAATTTATGTTGCTAATGTTGTAGCTATCTTCTAGTCATTGATTAGCATATTCTGTCAGGATAATCTATAAATCGTGTTCAGGGGGCGGGGTTATGTAAATTCTAGGAATGTGATGTCACTAACCCGGGAGGTTTGTCCTTAAAAAGCGATTTCTTTAAAGCAAATATCTCCCTTTGCTTTGAACTTTGAGCGTTGTAACTTTGCAGATGTTGTTTATAATCAAACAGCAACATTACACACTAACTAAAGTTAAAAAAGTGAAATCATACTCAACCACCCCTTTAAATATTCCTAAAGTCTTCAAAACGGTGTGTGTACCTGTTCTCAGACTGAGAGGTTGAAGTCCGGATGGGTCAGCAGAATATCAATATCCCCACTCGACTCGGCTCCTGAACATTCACAAGCACAGTTACGGCACAGTCAGATGATAACTGATGTCAGTGTGTGGATGAGAAGGATGATCACCTCTTCTGTAGCTGCCGCAGATCGTGCCGATGTACTCGGGGTCCACCAGGTCCAGTTCTTTGAGGATCAGACTCTGCAAACATCAGTTAACAACATCAGTACAGTGAGGTTTACAGATGTGCATCAGTGATACTCATCCAGAAGAAAGCCGAACCTCCATCTGTTGCATTTCTGCACGCGGGATTCTCTTCTCAAACTCATCAAAGTACCTTGAAGAGATGAACACACACACAAATAACATCAATAAACTACAGAATACATTCATGAGAAATACATGTAATCCACAAATCAAATATTTGTCCTCTAGATGAGAGGTTTTCAAACTCGGGTGCGGAAATTAGTCCATGGAAATGTAAAAAAAAAAAAAAAAAAAAATATATATATATAGATCTAAATAAATTTATTACAATATAAAGGAATAAAATAAATAATTTGATTGAAATTAAAAATGAATTTCATAATAATCATAATATAGTAATCATAATAATAATTTTTAACATTAATCTATCAGCCATAATTATTAATAATTATAAAAATAATTATAATCTTTTTTAGATTAAAGTCAAAATTCTGATAAATTATCTCATAATTATAAAATAAACAGTCAAAATTCTGAGGTTAAAAAGTCAAATTATGATATATTAGCTCATAATTATGAAATAAAGAGTAAAAAATTATGATATAAAAAATCATAACTATTACATAGTCAATTATGAGATAAAAAGGGAAAAATTATGGAAAAATAAACTCATGATCATGAAATAAAAAGTCAAAACTATGAGATTAAAGTCAAAATTGTGATATATTAACTCATAATAATGAACTTAACAGTCAAAATTATTAGATAAAAGTAAAAAATATAATATATTAACATATATTATGATCACATTTTCTATAAGATTAAAATCGAGACTTACTTTAAGCCGATCTGCTGATGGTGGTTGAGTTTGTGTTCGATCTTCTTCAGATCTAAAACATCAGATGAGAATTAAAACAAGCATGAGATGATAAATGAACACAGTTTCTGCAAATGAGCGACGTATACAAACCTTCCAGGTTCTTTACGCCCTCGTCAAAAAAACTTCCTGGCCGCAGCAGGACTAAAAACGCAGAGAATGAGTGTGAACTGAGTTTTACACAACACACTAATGTTATTATTACTGACTGTACACTTCAAATCAAGAGCGTCGTCGTACCCGATGCCAGTCACTCTGGTCAAGAAGTTGATGGAGGAGCTTGTGTCGTCATTACGAATCTACAGAACAAGAGCGTGTCACAATCTATACAGACCCATTTACATATATAAATATATATATATATATATTCAATGATACCAAAACTCTCTATCTGACAGTGATTTGTTTCTTAAACAGGCCCAAAGATTAAATAATCTATAAAAACATGCACTTCTCCAATTACCTTTTCCAGCTTACGCAGTTTTCCTGTTGTTAAAAACTCATCAATTTTCTCAGCTATCTTTGCACCAACTCCATCCTAAGAGGAAGAAAAAAAAAGAAGCAATTTTTTATAAAAATCAAATAAGTGTTACTCACTTTTCAGGACACTAATGCTAGTAAACAGAGTCTGTACCAGTTTCTTTGCTTCTGTTCCATTTTTGATCTTCTGTGGATATTGGAGATCACAGACGCCGCTTTTCTGAACACAAAACACCAGACAGGGGGATACATATAGGTTACATGTGTCATATGTCTAGTTATAATAATATATCTTACATTAATAGACACAACTATCTTACCTGTAAGCATTGTATTTATGGATGGCTCTGTTGACATTTCTCTCATAATTGGCTAACTCTGAAAGAGAAAGACCGTTAAGAGTTTACATACATATCAGTGTATTAGCTTCAAAATAATAATATTAGACATTATCTAATAAACAAACAAAACAATCAGGAGGATCAGATGATGGCTGGCGAGAAAACGAGATTTGAAAAATAAATATAAACACTTTTTTCTTTTTAGTGGAGCATTAATCTTGAAACGTTACCTTTAATAGCATGTATTAAATAAACAAAAATTGGGATTGATGTTTTAATTTTCACTAAATCCAGGTCTAATATCCCCACTACAGTGAAATTGGACTTTATGTGAACAAATCCGATCTATTTCCATTCATCAGCATTTAAAGGTCCAGTTAGCTTAGCCACATGCTAACCTGAGCTGTCACAACAAAACTCACCTGTGAGGAAATCTGTGATCCCTTCGTTCAGAGACTCTTGTGGGCGCTTTTCGTTTGCTCATAGCGGAGAGTGATTTATAATATTTATGAATATATGTGTTTGTTTTCACTTTCAAGACGACAGCTGAGCTAGTGTACAGGACAAAGCCTTAGCATTAGCACTAGCCACGCAAGATGGAGGGCGCGGCTTAAAGACGCCTCTCCCCTTACACATTCTTCGCCCAATCAGAGGCCTTTATTTAATATTTATAAAAACGGGCACGCCCACACTAGCCTCAAAATGTACTTTTTTTCATCTGAATTAATCAGTATTGAAGCTAATATATGACCAAAATAAGGTTTTAAATGATAATAAATATGTCTTATGTGAATTGATTTCATAAACCCACACAAAAAGAAAAGAAAAAATCACTGCAACACCAGTTGATTAACTGACAATAAGCATTCATTGTTTTTTACTTGTATGTAGTGTAATAATGCAATGACATTCAGAAGTTTGTTGCAAATTTGGGACACTTTATGAAACATGTGCATGATAAATCAAACACAGTGTATTTATTAATATGATGTACAAAGATAGTCGCTATGAACTGAGTTTTTTTTGGTTGATGCAATTATTGAACAGCATGTGTGATATTACAGTCAAAACAAGCACCCACTGTCATAATGCAATAC
>JARPMJ010006020.1:52500-56787 GCA_033366665.1 Phoxinus dragarum
GTGTTTTTAATATTATTTATATACTATTATACTATTTTATTAATATTCTTAATTAGCTTTTATCATTGGTTTCAGTTTTCATTGTTTTTTTTAAGTATTTTAATTTACATAATTTTGCTTAAACATTTTTATTTCAGTTAGTTGTCAAGGCACCATTTCTAATTTTAGTTTTTCTAAGCCTTTCTGAGTTTTTCATTAAACAAGTTTTATTTTATTTTCAAACTTCATTTCAATGAACAAAAAACGATTTGTAATAGTTTAGTTTTAGTTAACAATAACAATACTGTACAGTATATATATATCTATAGGTATTGCATGTTTAGACTGCAGATGTTTTGTTTCTCTGTATTAACTGTCTAATATCAAACTACTAATGAAACTCAATGGAAAGTAACTCACTTCTATTGCACTTTGAAATGCAGGGGAGAGAGTGTAAATGAACTCGCTCACCTGTAACTGCGCCATTACCCTGGACGGGACGTCCCTGGTATTTTGGAGAGATCCAGAGTGCTTTAACCGGCATAGGTTTGGCATGTTCCCTCTGCGCCTCCAGCTCCCGGAAGCGCTTCTGGACTTCACGCAGCTTGCGTACATTTTCTTTCCCGAAGTCCCGTATGACAGGCTCTGTCAGAGAAGAACGAGGAGGAGAGGAAATAACTAAGAAGAAGAGAAGGCAGACTCAAAGAATGAGCAACATACACTAGTGTACAAAACTTTGGGCTCTGCTAGTTAAAAAAAAAAAAGAAATCAATACTAAAATTGACTAAAATGCGTTAAATTTATCTGAAGTGACAGTAAAGACATTTATAATGTTACAAAAGATTCTATTTCAAATAAATACTGTTCTTTTGAACTTTCTATTCATCAAATAAAATCACGGGTTTCCAGAAAAATATGAAGTGTTTTGAACATTGATAATAATCATAAATGTTTCTTGAGCATCAGATCATCATATCCTGATTTCTGAAGGATCATGTGACACTGAAGACTGGAGTAATGATGCTGAAATTCAGCTTTGATCACAGGAATAAATAACATTTTAACAGTTCTTTTAAATTGAAATAGTTTTTCACTTTTTTTTTTTACTGTATTTTTGATCAAATAAATGCATTCTTGGTGAGCAAAAGAGTCTCTTGCTGAAGCCAAACTTTTGAATTGCAGTGTATAATAAATCATTAGCTGTCTAGAGATTCAACATTAACTCAATGTCAGGGTTCTGCCCATATGGAGGCAGCAAAAACTCATGATCTTTCTGACGCCAGTAACTGTGTTCTGATCTCACTAGGTTTGGCTGGACTGGGGTTCAGCGCCACTCCCTCCAGTCTCAGTAGGTTTCCCACAACCCCCCTCTGCCCTCTCTCTAGGATGTGAACAGCACCGGCACCGATGCGGGGTCGAGGGGTGGAGCGGGCGCTGTAGCAGCCGGGGTGGAGCGTGGGGTCCGGGGGCCAACGGGCCCTTCAGAAGAGGAGACGAGACGTTGCCCTCCAGCCGACCACGAGCTTCACCGAGACAACAGAGATCAGATCATCCATCACACATGCAGAACAGAGTGAACACAAGCGGCAACCTTCCTGTCTCTCTCTTGAATCCAACACTGAAGTGACTTAAACTGCAGTTCATCAACTGGCCACTAGAGAGAGTCAATCCCATAGACCCATGTTAAAGGAACACACTGACTTTTTGGGACTTTAGCTTATTCCCCGTATCCCCCAGAGTTAGATAAGTCCATACATACCGCTCTCATCTCAGTGCGTGTTGTAACTCTGTCTGAGGCACCCACCGCTAGCCTAGCTTAGCACAAAGACTGGAGGTAAACGGCTCCAGCTAGCATACTGCTCCCAGAAGCCATCTTCTAACCGTACATACTGGGAACTATATTCTCAGAAGGCGAAGCACTGCTACTTGGGCGGAAGTGATTAGCGCAACACTCTGAGCCAACTCTCGTCTCCTCACCACGAGGCTTCTCAGGCGCTGCGAGCAAATCACGCCACAGAAGTAGCAGTGATTCGCCTTCTGAGAATATAGTTCCCAGTGTGTATACGGTTAGAAGATGGCTATGTCTCATGTGACCTTGTTATATGTACACGCTGTGACTATACAAATCACAACATGTAAATAGGAAAATGTTGGCGTTTATTTTGTCACTTATTGGGAGCTGTATGCTAGCTGGAGCCATTTACCTCCAGTCTTTGTGCTAAGCTAGGCTAGCGGTGGGGTGCGTCAGACAGAGTTACGGCACGCACGGAGATGAGAAGGGTGTGTGTGGACTTATCTAACTCTGGGGGATACGGGGGAATAAGCTAAAGTCCCAAAAAGTCGCCGTGTTTCTTTAATATACCCAACTTTAGCAGAAAAAACAAGGTTATAGCTGGTACAAAAAGTGTTTTTGGTCTATATAGCTAATTTTGCCCTTCATGACAACTGTGAGGGGCGTGATTTTTATATATAGCCTATATATATATATATATATATATATAACTCATCCGTTTAAATGATATTAAGCCGTAAAGTTCAGCATAATTAAGGGCGTGGCCACTTGAGTGACAGGTGGATTGCCGCAGGTGACGTCATGAACACTACATCCATATTTTCTTACAGTCTATGAGTGAACATCACAGGTTCAGGCTTACCAGAGGACGGGCGCTTGTAATAATCAGGAAACAGTGTAGGGTCTGGAGGAATGGGACCAGAGATCGTCGACGGTCCTTCACACATACTGCTGCTACAGGGACATTTATGACAAGACTTTCATGCTTTCATTTCTGTAAGACTAGATTATTGCAACTCATTGTATATAGGTGTCAGCCAAGATTTGTTAAACCGTCTTCAATTGGTTCAAAATGCGGCTGCTAGACTCGTAAAAAAACAGCATGTAACACCAATTTTAGCCTCACTTCATTGATTGCCTGTGCAGTTCAGAATTGATTTTAAATGATTGATTTTTGTATATAAAGCATTGCATAACTTGGCCCCACTATACCTAATGCATCTCCTTCATATACATAAACCTTCTAGGTCTCTCAGATCAGCAAATCAGATGATGCTAGACATGCCAAGGACCAGATTGAAATCAAAGCGCTGGAATAATCGACCTCTACATCTTAGACTGGCTCCTTCTTTAGTTTTTTTTTAAACGAAACCAGAAATTACATTTGCTAGAATTAGCGTTTGGTTCAGTAGACTAATTGGCAAGAGGCTCTTAACAGATGTTGTTAGTCATTGTTTGTCTGAAAGTACATTTTATGTGTGATTGGTCTATAAATAAATAAATAAACAAACAAACAAACAAAAACGTATTAATCTAGTTTATCCCAACAAATAAAACTTGACAACAAACTTGTTTCCCATTACAATTAAGAAGTTTATTCGGTAACGCTTTATTTTAAGGTGACTAGTTACACGTTGTTGGACTTACTATAATAATAACAGTAATTTATGCATAATCACAACCCTAAAACAAATCGTAACTCTATAATAAGTACATGATGTAGTTAATTAATATTATTCAGTACTAATTTGAGTAAGTACAATAAAACTGTCACCTTAAAATAAAATGTAACCATTTATTCAAGTGTGCTATTAGTAGGCTATACTTCTTGTAAACTAAAAATAAGAAAGTCTACTTTCAGTTTTTAAGTACTTCTCAGAAATATACTTAAAATTGCACAAGTATATTTGACTTATACTGACAGAAAAGTAAGTATAGCCTATATGGCCTGTACTTGCACTCAATCTTTAGATCAAGATATATTTAAAAGTAGGCTGTAATTATGTAAGTATACTTGGTTTGTAGTTTATTAAGTAGCCTATTAAATACCTTTTCACATAGGTTTACATACCGGTACTGTCGTATAAACTTATAAACAATAGATTTGTTTGAAAATATTTTTTGTAGTCCACTGGACATGGTACTGTATACATGAATTTACTTAATTTCAAGTATAAAAATGTATACATAAACAGGAACATAGTAGTATACTTAAAGTGCAAAGATAATATATAAATAGTAAACTATAAGTATGATGTTATGTTCACTTAAAGAACACTTACAAGTATACTTGCAGTATAAGACTACTAAACTAGTAGTTTACTGAGAGTATACTTCAAGTAGTAAATACACATTGAAAGTTTTCATAAACTAAAAAAATGTGCTACAAGTATTAATATTGACTAGTAAACTATCAGTATACCTAAGTTCACTTGTAGTATAGTTGCAGAACAAATGAAAAACATATTTGTAAACTAGTTGTGTACTTAAAGTTTACAACTGTTACACTCAAAGTC
>JARPMJ010006021.1:0-56775 GCA_033366665.1 Phoxinus dragarum
TTAGAACTGAAATATAGAAGCTGTGTCTGATTCACACAAACATTAAACACCATCATGGTAACACACATGAAATTTTAAAAATGCAATAAACATTCATTTAACAACATTAAATGTAACATAAAACCCTAATGTACATAACTGATTAGAAAAAAAACGAAGAAATTATGAAGAAACAGTTATTTCAACAAAAATACATCAAATATGAAGTGTCACGCAGGGAATTGTGGGAATGTCAATTTACGTTTTTTCACTGTAAATTATACAATGAGTTGTTCTTTTTCACTTTCAAAAACTGTACATTTAATGGTATTTTACAGTAAAATTACATTAAATGTACCATTAGATCTATCACAGTTATTTACCGTATATAGTAAGGAAACTTTCTGTTAACCAATTAACAGTTTTTCACTGTAGCATTTTTACAGTCTTTTACCGTTAAAATCACAATAATTTTTTACAGTGCATGTCATCTCTCTCACACAAAGGAAACAATTTTGCTGAATATTTCATGAATCTAAACATAAGATCAATACGGTTATTGACTGTAAGATGTGCCTTAAAATAACAGAGAAGAGATAAAAACGGTAGAAACCACTTAAATAAGTAATAGAAATTGTTTGAAATGTTTTATGCATAATGTATTTGATAGTGTAGTCATGCATGTAAGCTTCATTCATTGAAATAGCATCTGTATGCATGTTTCATGATCACTGCAAAAAATATAATTTTAATATTACCCACTACAAGATTATTTTTTAACCCTGTACAGTGATTTAGGAGATGGCCATGATTATAGAAATTATGATTCTGACAGCCTTAAAAAGGGTTTGTCTTATAGTGAAGTGAATCTTATCCAGCCTAAGTATGTACAATGTTTGTGTGTCTATATGAATTTTAGGCTCTAGTCTAGATTAATTTAAGTTTATGTTAAAATGCACATATTCTTGCTTAAAGGGATACTTCGGGATTTAGCATTAAGCTTTGTATCAATAGAAAACCTGTAGTATTTTCGAATGACCGTGCTTCCCTCCCTCATGTCCCCCTAAGACGAGAGATTTATGTATTTTTTGTCTGTTAAAAATCCTCAGATGACGCAAAAATCGTCTTTTTGCGCCATCGGAGGTTTTTTTTGGCCAGAGGCTAGAGACTACAGCCAGTAGGAGGCGCTAGATCCGCATGTTTTCAACCGGTCCATAGAGGGATCTCACTCACAGAATGTACAAATAGTGTCAGCCATCTTGTATCTGGAAACTAAGCTAACCGGGCTCTTGTTCTGTGGAGAAAGCTGAGTAGTAGCGGTTACCATCCTCTTTTTCCCGGATATGTCCGGCCGTCGAGATCGTCCAAAATGTCTGGGATTCGGCTTTTGCTTTCTGCGGTCGCCATTCATTGTTTACAAGCACACCTTTAGTTTCAATCTAACTGAATTAATTCCTCCACATGAGCCACAAATGTGGCTTTTCTCAGCCTAGAAGGCTCCAAATTCAAAAATAATTTCACATTTCTACTACATAGATGACCCATTTTAAATACACATGTCATGTGGATAGCAGAAGAACCCAAGCGCAGACAGTATGAAAGCTCACAACGTTTAATGTAACAGAAAAACAGGGGAAAACAAAACCCACGAGGGGGCAAAACAGAGACAATACGAACGAGAGATAACTAAACTAGAGAACACTGACAAAACTAGACTAAAAACAAACAGCAAATACAGAATCAAGACGTTCCTTCAAGACAAGGTACTCACAGGTAGAATCTCACACATCAAACAATGAACCGGCACAGGACAGCAAACACATGGGGATTATATAAGGAACACTAATGACGAAGACAGGTGAAACTGACTAGACAATAATCACAAGACGAGGATAACAAGGGGGGCGGGGTTACGTAACGAGACAACACAAGCACATGGCCCAAACAGGCCATGTGCTTGCACACAAAACATGTGTCTGTCATGATCCTGCCTCAAGACTAGAGAAAATCAAGGACATGAGGGCAGAATCATGACAACACATTCATCTTTCCAGAGGTGAAGTATCCCTTTGATATGCAGATACAACTGGTGACCTCATTGTGGCCATGTAAATATCCTCTGTTTAAAGCTACATAAAGCCTGTATGAGTGAGTGGAGGTAGGGCTCATTTGCATATTCATAGAACCGCGTATACTAAATGAAGTAAGGGTGTGCTAGAGTTACATTTAATCTATTTTAAGGCATGAATAAAAAAATTCACAGGAAAAAAACATTTTGAAAATGTAATTTTGGTTATCAAAGATTAGTTTTAAGGGATAAAATGATTAACTACAGCAAGACTTTAAAGGGTGGTATAATGCCCTTTTCACAAGATGTAAAATAAGTCTCTGATGTCCCCAGAGTGTGTGTGTGAAGTTTTAGCACAAAATACCCCACAGATATTTTTATATCGCATGTTAAAATTGTCACTTTTTGAGGGTGAGCAAAAACGCACCGTTTTTGTGTCTGTCCCTTTAAATGCAAATGAGCTGCCGCTCCTGGCACAGGGGGCGGAGCTTCAAGAGCTCATGTCCTTTTACCTCTCACAGATATGCACTGAAAATTTCGAGAACTTTTAGCCTTTTATGTTCAAACCGGAGTCAGACAATGATGGAGAAACTCAAGAAGAAGTGACGACATGTAGAAGCAACAGGACATAGTTGATGAATTTATGTAGATTATGTGTAGTTATCTTCTAATCATTGATTAGCGTATTCTGTCATGATAATCTATAAATCGCGTTCACGGGGATGGGGTTTATGTAAATTTTTAGGGTTAGTGATGTCACTAGTCCTTAAAAAGCCACTTTTAAAAAGAAAATATCTCCCTTTGCTTTGAACTTTGAGCATCGTAACTTTGCAGATGTTGTTTATGCTCATTACACACTAACTAAAGTTAGAAAAGTGGAATCATAATCAACCACCCCTTTAAAAACAGTCATTATTATTGTCCATTTGGTGATGTTAGCAGAGCAATAAATATAACAAGATACAATACCGTTAAAGGATTAACATGATGGAAAGTGGTGCCAGATCAGGGCTGCGTTACCCAAAAGCGAAGTTGATCATAGAATAATTGTCACCAATGTTCTCTACGATCAACTTAGGCTTTATGATGCTTTTGGGAAACGCAGCCCAATACAGTTCCACTGTCACTGTACTTCTTAAAAGCTTGAATAAATGATTTATCCCTTTGCATATGGCCTCTTTCGTCTTTGCATCCATCCATCCATTCCTTATTTTACCATCTGTCTAGTTCTGAGCCAGAGAACAGTCCAGTCTTCATGAGCCGAGGGTTTGATTGGAGCAAACACAGATGCGTGCGCATGCACACTGTCAGAAGTAGGCCAGCTCTCAAGACTCCATCTCACTAAATCCCTAATTTCAATAACTTTGATATGACTGCCAAAATGTTATAAAAGCAACATGGGGTGCAATTTAACTATTATATTAAATACAGAGAGCGCACGCTGTGAATTTGCCAAAGAGCAACGTGAAAAGAAAATGAAAAAGAAGTGAGTGAAAGGACTGATTATAAACTCTAACCCTTGTGGATGAATAACTGGCAATATTTCAGCATGTGCACATTTACTGAAACTATGCACTGAGGAATCATGGTGGATTATTTTTTTGGCAGATTGATACCATACCATACAAATACCATGATTAAACTTTAGTTAGTGTAGCAAAACCATGTTTTTTTTTAGTTAAACAATGGTTAATTTTCGTAAGGGTAGAAACAATATTTCATCATGTAACATCATAACGTCAGAACATGTCTCAGGCTTTAAACTGGAACTTTAATTGCATTTTGGGAATCCTACATCATAGGTTTTTATTCGTTTTTAAAGAATGGTTAAAAGAGGTGAACACCTTCACACATTAGTTAGCCTATGTCAATTTATATAAACACAGAAGCCTAACTATTTTTTAGGTCATCTACAACAAACCACAAATCTTAATACAATTATATTCTACTTCGCAAAAACATTTCCACGAAAGAAAATTGTTTAGGTCGACACGTTATAAAACCACGGCAACCGCATAGCAACTATGATCCTATTGGATGGCGCGTTTCATCTGCGCCATTTTCATTGGTCCTTATGTGCCTCGAAAATGAAAACTTCAGTCGCCTCAGAGCAGTAAGTACGAATATTTCTCAGAATTATTTAATTCCATATTCTTGCAGTATGTCGTCATTAATAAAATGTGTTCATTGGGGATATAGCACTCTGAAAACGATGGTAAAGGTATAAATGACATCAGTGTTCGTCAGGTGTGATATTGGCGTTTAACGAGCGTTTCCCGAAAGCTTTCGCGGCGAGACTTTTAACGCGAATGTTGTTTTAATCCATTGTTTTCAATGTTGTCTCCAATGGTACTCCTAGACAGTCTCTCTTTAAAATTCAGATGAGAAAAAATTCGACAGGACAAAACAAATATTACGAATTATCAAACGAAATAGTAGGCCTACTGTGCAAAGCACAACAATATCATACAGCGACACCAGTGGATACACTTCGTTGTGTTTTTATGTAGAATAAAGGTAATTTTCTTAAAATTCTGAAGATAGGCTATAGCTTAGCATTCAAATGTTTATTTCAGTGATTCACAAAATCTAAACATTATAAACTAACAAAACTGCATGTCATTTACTAGTCTTTTTCTGACAAAATGTTCTTTGCTTCAGTCTATAAAAAAAAATGCAATAAAAGTAGGAAGTAGGCCTACTACGTTAATCAAAATATGTAAATCCCAAATATAGGCCTATATTTTTTTTTTTATGTATCTTAAACAATTTTAATATAGTTTGCCAGACCTACTTGAAGACAATTTTTTATGTATCTTACACCATTTTAATATAGTTTGCCAGACCTACTTGAAGACAAATGACGATTGAAACTACTAATATGTCAATTTAAAAAAACAAAAAAACATAAAACGAATGGGCTGAATCATTGAATAAATAATTCACTCGTCGTTCCTTCATGAAGCTTCGTTTTTGAATGATTCAATTGAACGACTGACTGACTCACTCATAAAGACAGTCAGTTGTCGCCATCTACTGGCGTAAGGATATGAACGATATATATTTTTAGAAGTGTTAAATTAGTTTTCAAAGGCAATTTACTCTATTTTGATCGCTATTGTAGACATCGATAAACCATATCCAAACTATAAACTGTTAAGCATAGTACTTTTTTTTATTTTATGTTTGTAACAAAAAAAATGTGTTTGGTTAAAAAATAATTTTATAGATGACAGCTTTTCTCGCTGGGTCTGCACTGGTGCGATTGCATTCGACATAAAATAATTATTGCCATTTAGAAGAGAATTAAGAATAAAGCATTTAGCCCAAATTATTATGGATCAAAAATAGGAGTAATATTTGTTTATTATACCCTCCTGTCAGAAACGAATGAGTGAATCGGACAAAATCAAAGGAAATATATAAGAATATATAATTGTTGCATAAAGAAAAGGAAGCCTTATTAGTCGATCATTAGTAAATAACGATTTAACGTTTACGAGATAACGTTTTTGAAATGTTCAGTGTGTGTGTGTGTGTGTGTGTGTGTGTGTGTGTGTGTGTGAGGTAAAAGGACAGGAGCTGTTGAAGCTCAGCAACAGCAGCAGCTCATTTGCATTTAAAGGGACAGACACAAAAACGGTGTGTTTTTGCTCACCCTCAAAAAGTGACAATTTGAACATGATATATAAAAATATCTGTGGGGTATTTTGAGCTAAAACTTCACACACACACTCTGGAGACATCAGAGACTTATTTTACATCTTGTGTAAAGGGCATTATACCACCCCTTTAAATTAACCATGCATTTCACAAGTGCAGCGTCTATGCAAAAAGGGAATGATTGGTTTTCCAGCTTCTGGTAATGTTTGTCAGACTCATTGCCCTTGCATTTTTGTCTGTAATCATTGATTTCCTATTCTCTGTCTTGACTGACGGTTTAATGTTCACCACAAGCTCATCTCCCCCGATCAGATCAATATTTGCTGCTTGCGATGTAGGATTCAGCTCAGCATGCTTACGTTTGGCCTACTGACTCCTTTCTGCTCAGGCGGATCGACTGTTTGACTTTGGACTGGAGTAACTCCCTACATAAGCATTTACATGTTATTTAAAGGATTAGTTCACTTTTAAAAAAACTTTTGCTGATAATTTACTCACCCCGATGTCATCCAAGATGTCCATGTCTTTCTTTCTTCAGTCGAAAAGAAATGAAGGTTTTTGATGAAAACATTTCTCCATATAATCGACGTCAATGGGCCCCAAACGATTCAAGGTCCAAATGACAGTGTCAGTGCCGCTTCAAAGGGCTTTAAACGGTACCAGACGACGAATAAGGGTCATATTTTTTTCAAACACCATGTAACTAAGGGGCTCCATAGGATCGTAGGCACTTAAGGTCACCATGTAGTCAATAACTTTATCCCTTAAAACTCATATTTGATCACCAAAATGACGTTGAAAGTTTTTTTCTGATCTTCATGCCTTAAAATAGCTTGAATGTAACTCTAAATTTATAAATGTCCCCCTGGAGATTAATAAAGTAAATCAAATAGACCCTTGCCTCATTTAGTATATGCGGTTCTATGAATATGCAAATGAGCCCCGCCTCCACTCACTCACTCAACTCAGAGATCCACTGGTTGACGATCACTCGTTGATCTGATTGGTTACAAGGTAGTTTGTGACGTCAGAAACACCAGCGATTTCAAACCGTGTTTTTGAGACTGTCTTTGGTTCACTGCAGTTTTAAGCAGAAAATACTCAGCAATGCCGTCGACTTATGAATTTACACATGGTTTGTGTTAAAGCAGATTAAAAACACCATATAGACACATTATAAACAACATTAAAAGCTGGATTTTCATCACAGGGGGACAGAGTAATGATGCTGACAATTCGGCTTTGCCATCACAGGAATAAATTAGTTTAAAATAAACATGTATTAATATAAAATAAAAAAGTTGTATTATATATTAAAATAGAAGACAGTTATTTTAAATTGCAAAAATATCTCACAATATAACTCCGCATTGGTGAGCATACACTGTAAAAAACAAAAAGCAAGTTACCTTGTTGCCTTTAAATTTTGAGTTCGTTGTAATAACATTTTTGAGTTAATACAATGAAGAAGAATGGTTTAATAAACAGAAACTCAAAATAGTATGTTATCTTCACACATTAGTTATCGAAGTTGATTTGACAAAAGATAAAAAGTTGTGGTAACAAATCATGAAAATATTTTTTTACAGTGTAAGAGACTAATTATAATTAAAAAATCTTAATTATTCATAAATCATGACCATCAGCTCATTGTATTGATCTGCATACTTAATGAATCCTAGTGATTATATCTCTTTACCCTTTTAATCGAGTAACCCTTTGGAGAAGACGAGCGTGAAGAAAACCAGCTTCACCCGAGTGAACTAAAGCACAATGTTGGCACTAACTGTGTGGCAAAGCATTATCAGAGGCGAGGAGACGGCACGGGATGGCACAGAACGGGAGGGGAACACAAGCTCAAACACTGTTGTTCACTATCATCTGACTACTACACTACCCACTGTGCTTTTATTACGGTAATAATAGTACAACATCATATTTCCTCGGATGATGTGAACAGGAAATGACTCGCATACAACAAAAAGCACAGAAACGGTGGCTAGAAGAGCACAGTCATGTTTTTATTTTTTTAGATAATCATTATTATTATCATTATGTTTCTTTTGTGCAACCGCTACATGACTCACATTTAAGATACCAGTAGACGAGAGAAAAAAAAAAAAAAAATCATAAGAATAGGCAATGTTCCATGAGTGAATCCCTTACAGAAAGATCCTGAAGAAAATAAATAAAAACACTGATATAACAGCAAATCTTAAATATCTCACAGCAGAATTTGACAGAAGAAAGCACAGAAAGGAAAACTCATTCAACATTAATCGTTACACAATGTAATCATAATTTACCGTGACAAAATGCCGGATATGGTGGTTACTTTAGTTTTCAATTTTTTTTGTCTTTTCGCTTTCTTTTTGTTCCTTTATGGTGCATAAAATTAATGGCATATTTCAAGAGAATCGTTCAAATTGGTATAGAAGCATGAAATTTGGCACAGATACTCTCCAAGGGTCACTTTTTTGGAAAAAGGCGTTGGCCACCCAAATATTCAACATGGCGGCCATTTTTTCAAGATGGCCACTATTTCTGTCAAATGCTCATTATGTCAATCGTTCAAACAGTGATGTAGGCATAACATCTTGTGAGAATACTCTCTTCAGAATGTTTTTTTGGAAAACGGTGCTTGTCCCTCAAAAATTCAAGATGGCAACCATTTTTCTGTGGACTGCACCTTGCCGTGGTGGAGAGGCTTGTGTACTCCAATGAACCTGAGAGCTATGCCGCTGGGGATTTTATATCCCTGGCAAGTTTAACTAAGCCGGACAGGTCAAAGGAGAGGAGGCAGACATGACTATTTTACAGAAATGGTGGCCATCTTGAAAATGGTCGCCATCCTGAATTTTTGAGTGGCACACACCTTTTTCCATGATAATGTTCCTTGAAGAGTATTTCTGCCTAATTTTATGCTTGCATCACCATTTGAACAATTGAAATAATTAATATTTGACAGGAACGGTGGCCATTTTTAAAAACGTGACCATCTTGAATTTCTGAGGGACAAGCATCTTTTTCCAGTGATCTTTAGAGAGTATTTGTATCAAATTGTATGCTTGGATCACTGTTTGATTAATTGATATAATAAGCATTGAATAGCAATGGCGGCCATCTTGTAAATTGGCCGCCATATTGAATTTTTGGGTGGCCAACGCCTTTTTCCAAAATAGTGGCCCTTAGAGAGTATCTGTGCCAAATTTCATGCTTGTATACCAAAGTTAAATTTTTTTTTACTAATCTGCTGCACTAATATTAAAACCCAAATACAAGAATTGCATGTCACTATAGCAACACCCATAACAGATTAATTTATGGTTAACACGCACTGTTTTGGTATAGCGTACTTCAGCAAGGAAAAAATATATAAGAAAGAAATCATAACAGATTGAAACAATCCAATATAAAGTAATAAATAGAAAATAATCAGATTAAATTCTTGTCATTTATTGTTCATATGAATACATAACATCTACAATTTTTTTTTTAAGTTAATAAAGTCGAGCTATGGTATATAAATACATCACCAGCATGCACAATATTGTATTATCGAGAATATTGGAGCTGTAATCGTCAGAAACGGTTTAATAGGCAAGTGCATTTCATGAGAATTAAAAACTCATTTGCCAAAAAAATAAATTAACAGAATAACAAAAAAACAAACAAAAAAAAACAGTGATATAAACTGAGCGTAACAAACCAAGTGATTAGGCATTGCTTTCAAATGGTCGTTTTTCTGCAAAGCATTGGGATTAGGTTAATTTTAATTTGATTATTTTAATCAGTGCATTAAAATTAAACGTCGTTATTCTCGTACAGTGACCGTCGGGCCTGGCCGTTTTTGATATCCACGAAATAATAATAACGATTTCAATCATGTTATTAAAACCGGTTTTAGCTTTGGATTGGAAGTAACTGTGTTATTTTTTTACAATACAAGCTGCGTTCACACTACAAGCGACAAAGCGACACGTTAGCATTCATTTCAATGGGGAGCGGGCGTTTTACGGCGACACGCGCGATCGCGGCCGTTGGGTACCGGATGGGGCGTGTCTAGCGACGCGACAAAGTTGAGATATGTTTTACTTTATGCAAATGAGGAGCGACTTTCAGGAGCGACAACCAATAGGAGTGAAGTCAGTGGAGCGCGCGTGATCATCCGTCACTTCCGGCAAGTTGAGCGAGAAGCTAACTTTAGCCGTCAGAAACTGTCCTATAAGTTGTGATATATCTCCGTGTGCATACAGTGGTGTTCACAGTACTGACTCAGAGCCGGACTGGTTTCGTGAACCTATATAGACCGGTATTTGCCCGTTTGTTGCAATTAATTAGCCGCGATTGCAAGAAGCACTCACAGTTTCTCGTTCATCTTTAATATTATGCATGTTATACTGATTACATTTATATTTCGAATTTTCCTTCCAAAATGTTTGTTTGTTGTGGCAAGAAAACGGATTTGTTGTCTACAACATGGAGAAACATCCGTGAATGTCACCCACAAACATTACTAGGCAACCAGTAGCGGGAACGCCCACTAGCGACCGCACCGCCAGCCACTGTCCACAAAGTCGCTTGTAGTGTGAACGTAGCTATAGTAGTTCAGATGTGAGATGCATACTAACGATGTGTGGCACAGATAACCAGTCCAACGTAAACGACTTTAAAACTTAGTGGGTGCAATTCAGAATCCCAATAAACGTACATCAGAGAGATAAAAACACGCCCTGTTTGCAAATTCCTACTTTCGCGAGGCGATAACATTCAAGTTTTCACTTTTTCTTTTTCCTTAAGCCCATTCGTGATGCTTTGAAGTACTTCTTACTCACAATGTAAATTAATATAAGCAGCTCCGCTTCGTATTTCACTAAATAACAGCCACTACGCCAGTGTTCGGGTTTATCGTAACTCTTCAGCCATTTTAGAATAGACTTGACGTACTACCAACAAGCTGTTGTTCAGGTAAGAATTCCCCTTTAAGCTACGTCGATATATACATTTTTTAATGTTGTTTTTTTTTTTTTTAGGCGTACCATTCTTTTTAACTAGCATATTTCTCTAAATCGTAATTTAGTGGGAAATAAAAGAAAACTGCGGCGACTATCATCAGCAAACGTGGCCGAAACGATGCCTGAATTTTTTATAGCGTGTTTTACATGACGACCGAGAGGAAAAGGGTCTCAAAAGATCTTCTCTTTTCTTCAACGCTTAGCTAATTGTTGGCTTCGCCAGCCTCGTCATCTTGTTGATCGCTCGTCCAGAGCGTCAGGTTGTCTCGCAGGAGTTGCATGATGAGGGTCGAGTCTTTGTAGGAGTCCTCGTTCAGGGTGTCTAATTCGGCGATGGCGTCGTCGAAAGCCGTTTTGGCGAGATGGCAGGCTTGCTCGGGTGCGTTCTGGATCTCGTAGTAGAAGACAGAGTAATTGAGCGCCAGCCCCAAGCGAATGGGGTGTGTAGGTTGCATGTGCTCTTTGCTGATCTCATGGGCTTCGCTGTAGGACTTCTCAGAAGACTCGACCACTCCGGCTTTCTTCTCGCCGGTGGCCACCTCCGCGAGGTAGCGGTAGTAATCGCCCTTCATCTTCAGGTAAAACACTTTGCTCTCGTGCTGGACGTCTCCGCAGTTCTTGATCAGGAAGTTATCGAGGAGGTTGAGCACGTCTTGGCACACGGTCTCCAGCTCCTTCTCGATCTTCTCGCGGTAAGCGCGAACCATCTCGATCTTTTTCTCGTTGCCATCCGCCGAGGTCTTCTGCTCGATGCTGGAGATTACGCGCCAGGACGAGCGCCGAGCGCCAACCACGTTCTTGTAGGCCACGGACAGCAGGTTCCTCTCCTCGTTGGAAAGCGCCTCGTTCAGCTCCGTTACCTTGAAGATGGAGAGTTATAGAGAACCAGGAGTTATTCAACCATTCTTCAAAACAGGTTTTACAACATAAATAACATAACATTTACAGTCAAACCAAAGTTTATTCAGGCTATGTTTACATGTGGACGGCTATTTTCATAAACGGACATTTCACCCCTCTCCGTTTTCAAAAAATAACATTGTGCACACCTGTCAGTTTTTAGAAAAGTGTTCGTTTACATGAACCCGTGTATATGCCGTCTAGAGCATGCCAAACCTGTAGGTGGCAGTGTAACGAGAAGCTCAAGCCCACGTTAGCCAATCAGAATCCAGAAAATAGTCCCATACCGTGACGTCGGCTGCCTAAAACCAGAGAATGTCTAATAAGGGGAGAACTGCCACTCTCAGTAAACTTCCGGCTTCTGAACTGGTTGCAGTTCCACTCTGGCTCCACATGAGGGCGCTCACAGGACGAGTGCAGAATGAATGCAGGTCTATGGAGCTATACCCCTCAAAATCCACTTTTCTCAGGATATAATTTTTTGTCTAGTAATTTGAATGTTGTATTCGAAAGGAAATGCAAAGAAATTACACATTGCTGGGTGTTAGATTTTTTAGAGTCACTTATTTACTTTAAAAAGTCTTTTAAAATGTCAATGACGCCATACACATCGTACGACCAGAGATACTGCTTTACGGCAATCCTCAAGACATTCTGGTCCCGCTTCGGATGCCACGATGCCATCAAGCGGTATCTCTGGTCGTAATCAGTCCGTCACTGACCAATCAGTGTTCATTAGCAGAATGCTAGCGTGTTATGGGCAACAACAACTCAACCTGTAAGAAACCGAAAGGACATAAGTACTCGTTCATTCAACTTTCGACCTATAACGAACTCGCAAAACCTACAAGCAAATCTGAGATTTCTCAACGGCAATCGGGTGAAAGAGACACATTTAGCCGTCTAGCTCCATAGACTCCCATTCATTTTGCACTCGGGCGATCGCCCCCAGTGGCACTCTGGTGGAACTACAACCAAAATTCGGTTCAATAGGACTTAATAGGGAGTGGGCAGGCTCTCCGTAGACGGGCTCTGGTAAAACTCAGTTTGCACGTTTGCATGTAAACTGAGAAAAACAAAGTTCTCCAAAATCTCCGCTCTGGCCGGAGTTTTTAGAAAGAATCGTTTTCAGAGGCGAATTCTCCGTTTGTGTGTAAACGAAGCACACAAACGAAGGGAAATGTCTCCGTTTTTCAAAATAACCATGTACATGTAAACGGGGCCTCAGACACCTTCAACATTTCTCACATTATCACAGTTTATTCGCTAAAATTTTTATAAAAAATGACAAGAACTCAATCAAATCAATTGATATTTCAACTGTCTCACACATGAATTATGTTGAATATCTGTCAGCTGTTAAATTTAACTACACAATTAGAGAATACCAGTTAGCTCAACCAGTGACCAAGCAATGCTTCATTGTGTTCAGTGTGTGTGTAAAAAGAGCATTAGCAGTTACAGACAAAACACTGAAGAAAACATGATCAGCTCAAAGTGTCTGAATAATATTTGGTCCCAAATTTTTACTGGTAGTGACTATATGAAGAATTTTTTGGGTATAAAATGTCGCAGTTTACTTTATTTTGAAATCCTCACTTACATAAATGAACTATTGTGTCCTGCAGACACTGGTAAATAAATATAAAAAATTATATCAGGTGTCTGAATAATATTTGGTATGGATGTACACTACCGGTCTCTTTTGCTGACCGAGTCTACACTGATCAAAAATGCAGAGAAAATTGTGAAATATTATTATTTAGGTTTTTAATTTAGGCTAATATATTTAAAATGTATTCCTGTGATCAAAGCTGAATTTTCAGCATCATTACTCCAGTCTTCAGTGTCACATCTTTAGAAATCAGTATAATATGATGATTTGCTGCTCAGGAAACATTTATGATTATTATGAGTGTTGGAAATCGTTTCATTGCTGCTTAATATTTTTTTGTGAAAACCGTGAAACAATAAAGGTTTGGGGTAAGATAAAAAAAAGAGAAAATAAAACATTTAAATTGCTCAAAAGTGACAGTAAAGACATTTGTTACAAAATATTCCTATTTCAAACTAATGCTTTGAAGTTTCTATTCATCAAAAAAATCATGAAAACAAAAAAATATTAAACCTGTTTTTTTAACATTGATTTTAATAACAAGAACCATTATTAATATTTGAGCACTAGTAATAATTGATAATGCCAAATCATCATATTATAATGATTTCTGAAGGATCATGTGACACTGAAGACTGCTGAAAATTCAGCTTTGATCACAGGAATAAATTACACTTTACTGTATATTCACATAGAAAACAGTTATTCTTAATTGTAATATTTCACTTATTCCAAACTTCTGACCGGTAGTGTACTTTTATTCATTTGAACCTGCATTGTATTAATTTGATCAGTTCATGCATAACCCACTTGACTTTAGAATTATTTCTATTATTCGAAATATCAATTGTTTTCACCATTCTCTGATTTGTCCAATGGCTTTTAAATTGAGGTGCAAAGTGTAGTCCTATTTTATGAAATTAACTAATTTTCTTTGTTACTCCAGGAAAAGAAGGAAGAAAAACCTGCGGTATTGCAGAATGCATTTTGATGACGTCTGCTTTAAACATTGCTTGCACTAACCAAACGTTTACGCCTTCAACCTTATTTAGTGACAGAGCTGTTTATGTGTCACTCATAATCCTGCTTCATTTGCATGGGTCACTAATGGCGACGATTGTCTTTATACACGGATCTGTGTCAAATTCAGCATGTCCATTAAACTTAAATTAGTGCTGAGCAACGATTAATCGTGATTAATTGCATCCAAAATAAAAGTGTGTTTACATAATATATGTGTGCGTACTGTTTATAATTATTTTGTGTTTATATAAATACACATGCATATGCATTTATTTATAAAATATTTATATATAATATAAATTATGTGTATACAGTATAAACATGCAAATATTTCTTAAATATATACATGCATATGTATTTATCTATAAATGGGTCTGTACTGTAATTATTTTGTATATATAAATACACACATGCATGTATATATTTAAGAAATATTTGCATGTATATACCGGTGAAAATTAGTAATTCAACTTAAAAGGTGAAACTAATATATTATATAGACTCATTACATGCAAAGTGAGATATTTTGAATTTGGGGTTTTCATAAGCTATAAGCCATAATCATCAAAATTTAAACAAATAAAGGCTTGAAATATCTCACTTTGCATGTAATGAGTCTATATAATATATTAGTTTCACCTTTTAAGTTGAATTACTGAAATAAATTTCACATTTGCACCATATTCAAATTTTTCATATTCAAATTGTGTACATACAAATATTTCTTAAATATATACATGCATGTGTATTTATATATACAATAATTATACAGAGTACACACACATATTATGTAAACACACTTTTATTTTGGATGTGATAAATCAGGACTAATTTGAACAGTTTCAGGACATGTCATGCACAGAATCACGGCAGAGAGAGTTGTGTTGTAAATGTAGTTCACAATGTCCTTTTGTGAGTCATGAACAGATCAAGTAAGCTTCTGATTTGCCAGATGTCTATTTATGGACATGGCATCTTCATTGTTCGTTTTCAGCATGTGTAGTAAATCTATTCATAGAAGACTGGCAGAGTTTCAAACGAACGGCATGCCACTTGCTTTTGTACAAAAACATCGCAACCTGAATTCCCGTTTGTCGTTTACAGAGCAACATAGTGAAAAGTGAGCCTACACATTCTTTACAAAAAATTGTCCGAATGAACGCATGGCAGGGACGCTTTGATTTAACAGCCTGACAGTGGGCGGATGAGCTGGGGAGTAAAGAAAGATCTCTCTCGCTTCTCTTCTACCTTTCAGATGCGATTCCCTGCGTCCTTTGGAGAGGCTCCATGATTTTACTGCATTTTTTGCTGTATCATTAGTCAACACACAATCACACAGCATCCAATGCATCCTTCTGAAATTTAAACGGGTGGTATAATGCCCTTTTCACAAGATGTCAAATAAGTCTCTGATGTCCCCAGAGTGTGTGTGTGAAGTTTTAGCTCAAAATACCCCACAGATATTTTTATATAGCATGTTAAAATTTTCATTTTTTGAGGGTGAGGAAAAACACACAAAAAATGTGTCTGTCCCTTTAAATGCAAATGAGATGCTGCTGCCAGCACAGGGGGGCGGAGCTTCAAGAGTAGGGCTGTAAACGATTAATCGAATCCAACATAAAAGTTTGTGTTTACATAATATATGTGTGTGTATTGTGTAGAATTATTTTGTATATATAAATAAACACACATGCATGTATATATTTAAGAAAATGTATTTATATATAAAATAGTTCTATTTTTATATAAAATAAATCATATAAAATATATATGCCGTATATAAATGCAAATATTTCCCAAATATATACATGCATGTGTGTGTATTTCTATACGCAAAATAATTCTACACAATACACACACATATATTATGTAAACACAAACTTTTTTTGGGATCCGATTAATCGTGATTAATCGTTTACAGCCCCATTAAAGAATTTGTGTCCTTTTACCTCACACACACACACACACACACCGTCAGTAAAGAGCCGTTTCCATAGAAACAGGGTAATCGTCTTTGTTTGGACGCAATCGACTATCTCTGCTGCTGCCGTGGCAACAGCAATGATGTCCACGCTTCTTGTGTGTGTGTGTGTGGTGTGTGTGTGTGTGTGTGTGTGTGTGTGTGTGTGTGTGTGTGTGTGTGTGTAATGCGTGTGTGAGCTTGTGGGTGGATGAGACATGCTGTTGTACGTGGATACATACTTATAATAACCTGCTGTTAATCAAGCACTGCATGTGTAGTACAGTATACTGGAATTTCAATCAGTCCTCAAACTTTTCTATGCAAAACTTAAAGTCCCCCTGTAGTCAATAATGTTATCTCTTAAAAATCATATTTGATCACCAAAATTACATATTTAAACGTTTTTTCCTTGAAAAGAAATTTCTCCATGCCTTAAAATAGCTTGATTGTAACTTGACACCCTTGCCTCATTTAGTATACGCGGTTCTATGAATATGCAAATGAGCCCGCCTCCACTCACTCACTCACTCACTCAGAGATCCACTGGTTGACGATCACACGTTGATCTGATTGGTTACAAGGTAGTTTGTGACGTCAGAAACACCAGCGATTTCAAACCGTGTTTTTGAGACTGTCTTTGGTTCACTGCAGTTTTAAGCAGAAAATACTCAAACGCAAAATAACAAGGTCACATGAGACACAGCCATCTTCTAACCGTATACATACTGTGACCTTGTTATTTTGTCACTTTTTGGGAGCAGTATGCTAGCTGGAGCCGTTTACCTCCAGTCTTTGTGCTAAGCTAGGCTAGCGGTGGGGTGCGTCAGACAGAGTTACGGCACGCACGGAGATGAGAAGGCTATGTGTGGACTTATCTAACTCTGGAGGATACGCTGAATACGCTCAAGTCCCACAAAGTCGGCGTGTTCCTCTAAGTAGATGTCACACTATGGAAGCAAAATAGGTTGCAAGCGTTAAATGTTAAAAGAGTTAAAAGTAAAAAAAAAAGATTGTCATGATTTTTATGATTTCCATATGATGTTATCATCAATTATGTCCAAGTCAAATCTGACACCTTCACCATCAAGAATTATTTTATTTTTGCCTATAGCTAGAAAACGTGGTACTCTGTGACGAACACACTGTGCTACATTACACTTGTTGTGTTCTGCGGAAAAACACAAAAATTATACCGGTTTCAAACACGAGTTAGTATCTTAGGGGGTCAAAAAGACTTCAAAACACAATGCTGTATGATTCATGATGGGTGAAATGGTTTTAAAGGGGTGATGAACTGAGATATCAAACTTTTGACATATAAGAGGTCATCATACTATAAGAATTATCCTGTAAGTTTGAGAACTGAAAACTTCCTTGTTAGTCCAATAAAAGCTTTTATTGACACCAGGCCCAACGACGACAGGTTTTTCAAATGTTGATCTATGACGTCACAGGGTATCAAACCCCGCCTCCGCAGAAGAAGGTCGACGCCCACTTCAACACCGCCTGTTTAGCCCCGCCCACCGACTCACGCATTACATGAAGCTCATTATAATATGCAAAACTGTTATCCAATCATAGCAGTGGACGTTCACTTCCAAGTCTTCAATGCGGCGCCCATAAAAACCGAGCGTTTCAGGAGCTAGGCTCAAAACCAGGGTAGAAAATAGCCAATTACTTATTCATTTTGATGTTTTTGAATGTAAAATCCAAGCGAACGTCATAAGTTGACCTCAGACAACAATATAAAAAATATAAAAAAAGCCATTTCAGGACCCCCTTTAAACAGAAGGCAAACACCAAACTACTTTATTTCAATGCCTTGTTATACTTCAGTGGCATGAGGTCTTTAACTATATAAATCATACACAATCTAGCGCAAGCATGGTAAAGCATACTGTAAAATTTTACAGTAATGCACCAAATGAGAGGGTTTCCTGTAGAGTTTACAGCATTAGTTGGGAAAGTGTTTTGTTTCCTTTAAAAAAAACTATTGTTATAGGGAAACATTATTCTATCGGTATTAGCGGATAAATTTAGTTTCGGTGCATTTCTATTGAAAGTGGAGCAGAAAGCAGAAGAAAAAGCATGGATGCTGATAGGATGATGCGGATGTTGTAAGGGCGGAAAGGGGGGATTCTTGCTTAAAGTAGCTCATTGTTGTTATATAACCATAGAGTGATTGCAGATGTGTTTTTTTATGTTTTTGCAGCTGCAGCAGGCTTCTAAAAATAAACCGCATAAAAGCTTTATGACTGTACTGTTATGAAAAAAACATGAGTTGCTGACTTGAAGCCACGTCTATGGTAATGCCCGATGAAAGACGGCGGATCACATGCACATGCATGACGAATAATTCATAGCATAAGCACACACAACTTTCACAATCCTCTGAAATTACTTTCCTTTTCGCCAATCCCTTGTTTTAAACGGTCCACTTGTAAATATTTAAAGCAACACGCCGACTTTTTTAGGACTTTAGCGTATTCAGCGTATCCTCCAGAGTTAGATAAGTCCACACATAGCCTTCTCATCTCCGTGCGTGCCGTAACTCTGTCTGACGCACCCACGGCTAGTCTAGCTTAGCACAAAGACTGGAGGTAAACGGCTCCAGCTAGCATA
This sequence comes from Phoxinus dragarum, assembly GCA_033366665.1. Classification (NCBI taxonomy): domain Eukaryota; kingdom Metazoa; phylum Chordata; class Actinopteri; order Cypriniformes; family Leuciscidae; genus Phoxinus; species Phoxinus dragarum. The sequence goes on from JARPMJ010006021.1 coordinate 18,849, forward strand.
CTGCTCCCAATAAGTGACAAAATAACAAGGTCACATAAGACACAGCCATTTTCTAACTGTATACATACTGGGAACAAAAAGTGTTTTGACAACCGTACAAGCGAACGGCAAAATCCAGAATGGGGTCTGAACAAGGAGGTAATCCATCCGCCGGAAACTGAAGCTTCCCCGCGGGCCGCCACTGATTAGCAGAGCATCACCCGCTGTTAGCACTCCATTGACTCCCATTCATTTTGGCGTCACTTTGACAGCGAATAACTTTACATCTGAGGCGTTTAAAGACTCCATTTGTCCATTATTTATTTCTAAAGAAACTTGACAATGTATAAAAGGCTCCAGTACCTTGTATCTTACGCTATGGCCCCGTAGAAGCAGTTTTTGTTAAAAATAGGCGAACGATTGCATCATAACCGCGCGACTCTCTGTCGCACTGTAGAGAAATTACCGTATAGACCGGCGGAGAAGCTTGCAAGCAATCGGGAGGACGTGGAGGCATAAAGTCTGATAAAGTCAAGAGAGAAGCCCATAGAGATTGATAAAGTTGCTCCCGCTGCTAGCTCATGGACAGCTAATGCTCACGCTCTCCGTCTCTGCGAGATTCAGAAGGGAATGATTCAGATTTCTCTCGGCACAGCGACTAGAAGACTGACAGCTTTCAGACACGTTGCTCACGTCACATCTACGTCGTCAAGCTCAGTTTGAGCCTGCGCAGTTCGTCTGGCGATCAGGAAGTTATGCTTCTAATGGACTTCACTTTTCTCTGTTGAAACCTATGGGGTCGCTGTGTCCATCTTATATACTGTCTATGAGGTAAACGGCTCCAGCTAGCATACTGCTCCCAATAAGTGACAAAATAATGCCAACATTTTCTTATTTACATGTTGTGATTTGTAGTCACAGTGGCCCTCATTTATCAATCTTGCGTCGGAACGGGCGTATATGTTGGCGTAAGATTATGCTTACACTCCTCTCACCGCCTGATTTATGAAGCTGTGCGTACCTTTGAAATTCAGGTGTACGCAATACCTGCCCTTGATAAATGCCGCGGCTGAAAACGATCGTCATTAGATTAACACGCCCCTATATATTCACGTCTCCGCCTCTCCCACGCCCTCATTTTACGCCATGGACACACGGAAGACGGCAAAGAGGAGAAACTTCTCCGGTGGAAATCCAGTTTAAATCGCTGGTTGGATGAGCAAATTACCTATCACAACAATGCATTATTTTACAGCACGTGTTTTGAAACTATTAGCGTTGAATTTCGCATGACGTCACATGTAATGGGGTGTACAATGATGATGTGAATAATTGCATGACAATTTGTAATATTCTTCTTATTAGTATCATGATTTTGATTATTAATGACGCTTATTGTTATTTAGAAGAAGATTGTCGTTGTTATTATTATTTGTATTAGTATTATTATTTAAAAGAAGAAGAATGTCATTTTAATTATTTTGTCAGTCTGAATAATTTTTTGGTCATTGAAAGCCTTTCATTACTGAACCCAGTCCGTGCGCACCTGCCGGGCTTAACTCACAAAAATAAACACTGAAGTTAATCATTTCTATGTTGTTGTTTATTTTACAGCGGGTCATAATATATCATATCTTTAGTTTGTCAGTGCATTTTGTGGTGTTAGGAATGGTTTTTCTGCGCATTTCAGCACTAACTCAAAACGTGCGTACATGTACACTACCTCCTGAGCTGGCGTAGGATTTGAGCGTGCCGTACGCCAACGTCCATATTGATAAATCGCAAAGTCACCGTGGTTTTGGGTGTACGCCGGGTGTACGCTGGAAATTTGGTGTACGCACTTTTCATAAATGAGGGCCAGTGTGTACAAATAACAAGGTCACATGAGACACAGCCATCTTCTAACCGTATACTGGGAACTATATTCTCAGAAGGCGAAGCACTGCTACTTCTGCGGAGGGATTTGCTCGCAGTGCCTGAATAGCCCCGCGGTGAGGAGACGAGAGTTCGCTCAGAGTATTGCGCTAAACACTTATAGACAAATAGGGCCCTATTGTAACGATCTAAAACGCAAGTATCAACTGCGAAATGCAAGTAACTCTGTGGGCGGATCCCGGCGCTGTTGCTATATTACCGGCGGAATAAACGACTCTTGCGCCCGACGCAAATCTAAAATGTGTTGGTCTGAAGTCGCTTCATTACTCATAGGTGTGCTTTGGGCGTAACGTGAAATTAACCAATCAGAGCGTCCTCTCACATTCCCTTTAAAGGGGAGATGAAACATCCATGTTTTGGCACTGGTAGTAGCTACATATATTACAAAAATCACCTTGCCTAATTTTTTTTTTTTTTTTAAGTTGTTAAAACCACATATATGACAAATTATTTTCGTAATTTCAAGCTAGCTTTCTAGATAGCGAGTCGCCATTTTGAAGTGACGTCACAGCCTACGTAACGGGGTTGGTTGGGTCCAATGGTTAGTGAAGAGAATGCAGCATTTCTTTACCTGACTGAATGCGCGCTTGATTTAAAATGGAGGAAGACGAACTTGAAAGACCTGTTGAGCCCGTGTGTCCCATTGCCTATGCATTTGAGCCGATACGGCGTGAGAACCGAGCAGTGGTACGTTGGTATGTCGAACAGCCGGTGGTGGTTTGGGGAGAAGAGCGGGTTGGGAACGCTACCTGGTGACAGTGTGGCTGCTGTACTGCGATGCCCACCGTTTCAGAGTCTATCTGCTGTCAAGAGGCTGATCTTGACCATGTATTGCGTGGTCAGTGTTGTGCCCGTTCAAAAGAACTAGCTCAAAGTTCAGTTCACACAGATGATAATGAACTAGGCTAGTTCAGGTTCATAGTTATTTTTTTTTTATTTTTTTTAAATGAACTAAGTACACATATCTAAAAATGAACTAGTTCACGTTCATTTTTTTAAAATTCTTTTAACAAAGATGTAGGCTATTATTAATAATAATGTTATTTCAACACAGTATCTCGTTATTTCGAAATAATAGCCTATGTGTGCGTGCATCTGTAAATCCGGTGACGCGTGTATTGATTTTTATTAATAAACAAGTGTTTTCTCTAAAAGTGTCGACTCGGCTGCAAAGATGAAGTTGACGATCGCCATCTCCGAGAAATGCACATAAATAAGCCTAATAATGGATTATCAGAGAGTAGCCTTTTTCTTTTTGAATTATTTCGTTTAAAAACATCTCAAGCTTTGTGTATTTGATGTATTTGTCATGTCTGTGTGAGGCATACACTGAGTTTCGTTAAGTTAGGATGTGCTCTAGTTCACGTGCAATGCAAGTGAGCGCGCGGGCGCCTCCGTTATATTTGTTTCGTCGGCCTATTCATTAAATACAGGCAATTGGTTGATGAAAAATTGATTAAAATTAAGATACAATTTATACAAAACGAAATTCACTTTAAAGAAAGGCTTTCTATAACAACTTCAACGGTCAAAATCATGTCTGACCCGCTCCATGTCTCATATTGCGCATCCTATCTCGGTCGTGCTGTTCACTTTTCATAAATCAACATAGCCTAAATGAAAAAAAAAAATAACATTATAATATTTTAACAAATATGAAACGCGCTTTTTTAAATGGCTACAACCGTATAGTAGGCCTACATAGCATACTCTCTATTTGTACAAATTTCTGCACATTAATTTAATTCTGAATTTTGCACACACAAGTTGAAAGGCATTTGTTCAAATCAAGTTCACGGATAATTGTGCGTGCATTTATAAGCCTAATCATTATGATACTAAAATCCAAACAAATAGGCTATGTACAAAAAAAATCAGATGAGCCCATAATATGAACGGTTAAGCATTTTCCTCCCATAGAAAACCATTAGGCTATAAGAACGCTTAATGTGGCTTAATGCAGATTAGGATGTCCCCTTATTTATGTCGAAATAACGAGATATCGATACTAGGCTACTGTGTCCACCGTGGTCTCCTTTTTGATCAGCGGCAACGATTTTTGCTTGTTTGGGATCTGACTGTCCAGCGTATTTGAAAAAGTTAAGCAAACTTTCCTGTCTTTTTGACATTTTTCCCCTGAGTGAAACGATCGAGGCTAACAGCAATCTCAACTCGTACAACAAGCGCGCAAGTTATGCGTCACAAACATTGAACACTACACAAACAGTAATTTATTTATTTTCATTTAAGCAATTCATTTTAGTGACACAGGAGGTGCCGGATCCAATAAAAAAGGTTCCAGATCCAATGTCGGAGGTGACGGAACATGTTCCGGCTCAAATTAAGCCCTGGTAAAACCTGACTTTTCAAATGAGCGTGAACGTGAACTGCGCGTGCTGCTCATTCCTGCCAGAGTGAGCGCCGCTCTCGTTCACGTTCATTGTATGAAAAGTGATTCGTTCAGTTCAGCGTTCGGCGAAAATATGAACGAGTTCAGTGAACGCGTTCATGCACAACACTGTGCGTGGTCAATCTTGCATCACCATGGCGTGCACATTTACTATGCTGTGCCGGGAGGTAGACGTGTTGGAAGTGGCAATGCTCTCCCTGAAGGATGTCCTGTCCGAGCGGAGACACTGGAGCGTCCCATCAATAGCTGGCAAGTCGCCGCCAAATGGACCGATAAAAATAGCTACATGCTAACTTACTGGACAAGAACTGTTAGACAAGAAACGGGAATATGATGGCAGACATCGCGAACAATGTTTCCATGTGCAGTTAGTTAACATATAACGTAGACGTCGTCTTTTTGTGTGGTAATCTATCTCTGTCATTCACTGCACACAGAGCCAACCAACCCCGTGACGTCACAGGTTAGAATTCTGCAAAATGGCGGCGCCCTGGCCGCGAAAGTTAAAACGTTTTTTCTTTTTTCTTTTATATCCTTACATTTTTCACGTTTCTTATATATTTTTTGATTATAGTGGAAATCCATCTTGTAAATTATGTAAACTTGATTGAGTGCTTCATCTCCCCTTTAAGAGCCGGCGCGCTTGTTCCATGGTGGATTGCTATTATAACGGCGGGTTTGCCGGCGCACGCCAGGAGCGGTTCACAGCCGAGGAGACCGACGCTCTCGTCAGGGCCGTAAAACACAGAGAAGTGACATTGGGGATGATGGGGAAACCACACAAATTAGCTTCGGTTAAACAGGCGTATGATAATTTGGGTAAATGTGTAATCTAGATTTATGGCTATTTTTTTTCACATCTTCACAGACACAACAATGATTTCCCTCGTGTGGTAATATTTTTCCTTGTAGTAATGTATGATTTGCAAAAATGAAAACTGCTGCGTCTGTTTAGATGAGATAATCAAAGTGTGTGCGCATTGTTCACACTACATAAATGCCAAGCACGCGCCCTTAAAATAGCATCTGAATAACACGCCACTGACTTTAGACTCGGTTTCTCCTGGTCAGTGGCGGTGTTGTTTTCTGAAACTGCAAAATATCACCAGGGAACGTTTGCGCCGGAACACGCTCCTTTTTTCACTGAATTGAGCGCAAGTTCATTCCCTAATTTACCGACGTGTGTCTGTGGAGGGAAAAGTCGTTGTGCGTCGGGGGAAAAATAGGAATGATACATACAAAGTCATGTGCGCTGGGTGCAAGATAGGGCCCATAAACAACATTAAAAGCTGGATTTTCACCACAGGGGGACGTTAAAAATATTTAGTAAAGGAATGCAAGCTGAATCAGCTTATTGGCATTTGTCATATCAATTTTGTTTAAAATCACCTTTTTTTTACCCACACTTTCTCAAATTCTATGATTTATGAAAGCAGAATGCTTTTTATTTCCGCTGAATAAATGTAATTGGTCTAAGATGTGGTTAATCCAAGGGTTCACCGCTGTAACTGACAGATTGTGGATAACATGTCAGAACAAATGCACTATAATTTGTAAAAAAAAAAAAAAAAAAACATGAATAAAATGCTCAATGCCTATGAAAACACACCTGCCATGTACCTAACAGTCCTCATAATGGTGTTAAAAATGGCAAATAATAAATGTAGAATACTACAATAGTAGTCTGGGAGCTGTGGTAAGTTATTAGCATCATCATGAGAAGAAGTAACTGACAGTGGATCATTTTATCGTGTATTTATTTTGCACCACATTAATCTCAGGCTCATCATCAGAAAGCTGAGTTTATTAGGATTACTGAAGAAGACCTGTATAAACACACACCCCTGAGCTGCACTGGGACCAGATCTTTCCGGTCAGCTGACGAGTAAATCAATACATGGACATATCAATCCTCCAGTGTGTGTGTGTGTGTGTGTGTGTGTGTCTCAAAGAGAGGCGATGCATGAATCCCTGCAAAGTGAACAAGCACACTGGATGGCACAAAATAAGTATGGAGCTTAACTTATGAATATTTACGATTTGGGAGACTCCTGAGAGGGAACAACATGGAATTAATGGCCAGTCAGAATTATTTAGACCACATAAAAGCAAACAGAAAGATATTGTTGAGGGAACTAATATTTGAAATTCACCAATTTGTTAAGCTCATTGTCTCCGAGTGAAAACGGTTCAGTCGAAGCATTACGTGAACCGCACTAATGGCAGACTGGTGTATCAGAAGCCCTGTGCAATATACCTTATCATTTCCCCTCAGAAACACTCGTCTACCGGCGGATGTCACGAGATGTGCAATTACACAGTGATGAGGCATTTTTCAGTAATGGACAGCATCCAGTCTTAGAGAGTACTAAAGGAACGATGCACTTTCCGTTTCATTAAATGCCTGCAAGTTTATCAGCTCCAACCAAAACTTGACATGATTTACAAATCAATAGCCACATTTTTAAAAACAAATGTTGTAGGCAAACACACACCTACTACAGGTGAAGCTCGAGAAGTTAGAATATGGTGCAAAAGTTCATTTATTTTAGAAATTCAACTTAAAAGGTGAAACTAATATATTATATAGACTCATTACATGCAAAGTGAGATATTTCATGCCTTTATTTGTTATAATTGTGATGATTATGGCTTACAGATTATGAAAACCCCAAATTCAAAATTAGAATATTGTGAAAAGGTTTTCATAAGCTGTAAGCCATAATCATCACAATTATAACAAATAAAGGCTTGAAATATCTCACTTTGCATGTATTGAGTCTATATAATATATTAGTTTCACCTTTTAAGTTGAATTACTGAAATAAATGAACTTTAGCACCATATTCTAATTTTTCGAGTTTCACCTGTACATGTTTTTACACTATGTTACGTTAAAAAATTGTAAGGTGACGTTGTTGCGTTGTACTTACTCAAATAAGTACTGAGTAATATTGATAAACCACATGTACGGGTTACGGTTAGGGTTTGGTGGTTTAGGGTTTTGTAATTATGCATAATTTACTGTTATTATTACTATAGTAAGTACATGTCATAACATGTAACTATGTCACCTTAAAATAAAGTGTAATTTCATTACTTTTTAGATGTTATGAAAATAGCATATATATATATATATATATATATATATATATATATATAGATAGATAGATAGATAGATATTCCTCCTGTCAGATGACTTGTGCATATGGAAGCTTTCTTACGCCACTGAATAAAAAATAAGTCACAATTCTGACTTTTTTTCTCGCAATTGCGAGCTTACATCATGCAATTCTGCGAAGAAAAAAAAAGGAAAAAAAAATTATTCAGTGGCGGACACAAGCTTTCATATCGTCACCTTCATATCGTCACAAGTCAATTGAAATGTAAATGACTCGGGCAATTATTTCAGGAAGTGACTATATGTGCATGTGCACTGCTCTAGTCCGTTTTTTAACGTTTTTAACTCCTATAAATGACAGATTGTTAATTCCGTAGTAAAAACACATTGCATGTATGGGGACTATGAGTGACAAAATAAATCATTGTACTTGTTTGTATGATAAATATCTGCATTTTAAAATGTGAAAAAAATTATATCATCCATTTAAAAATGGATTTATTTCCATTAAATTATTAAATAACTGATTTCATTTTATGTGTCATTCCTAGTGCTCCATATATATTGTCATTTTAGGTAAAGATGTTTTCACAATGATTCAGAAACGTTTTATCTTGATTACTCTCATTATTAATTGTTTTACTTTAGGTGTGGTGTCTAAAGTATTTTACAAACGTTGCACTGATGAATTAGGCGTTATCTCCAAAACTTCCATGGCAGGAGATTGTGATTTTAAAAAAAACACTGGTTGAGTTTTTAAAACCACAAATCTTATCTAGTTATCTAGTTCTTCCTTGCAATACGATCCAATCAACTTTCAATGCAAACCTACGCCCTTGATGAAGAGAGAGAGAGAGAGAGAGAGAGGGAGAGAGAGAGAGAGAGAGAGAGAGGGGTTGGTGGTAACTTGTACCCTATTGGATGGAGTCTGATGGATGGATGAAATGCTGCATTATGGGCACTGCACCTTGGCACACGTTGCGACACGCCTAGTGAGAGCGAACCTGCAAAGCCGGAGGATGTGCATGTGCGAAAACCAAAAGCGATCAAATGTAAATCGATGGAGACGACAGTCAGTGCCGCACGATAAGAGCTTCTGAGGACAAAAGAGAGAAGCGTTGGATCATCTGCATCCCACACCAGCATAATATAATACTGATGAATCACAAACCTCTGTAATAAGCAGAGAACTACTGCACTGAATCGGCATTCACTGGATGCATAGGGCGGCTATATCATTAATGTCACTGGATCTGTAAGCTAAACTGTTCTAATGATGGCCATGCATGTGCTATACTGAAGTGTCTACTGATCTTTGAAAGGCACCGCCCAGAAATCTGGATTCACACTCAACGCTGCATTATTATACTCCTGCATTATTATACTCTATTTTAATGAATGACAGGCAGTGACACACAGTATTCCCAAATAAGCCTTGTCATCATTTCAGCAGGACTGTGACCTGTCAGTCGATCCGGATCAACTTATATGGGCCTTTAGACTAAAGAACGTGCGCGCGCTCGATCGAATCGATTATGTCATCAATATAAAGAACGTTGAAAAGATTCGAGGGGAAATGAGAAGAAAGAACGTGCGCGCGCTCGATCGAATCGATTCTGAAAATCAGTGGAATTTCCAAGTGGCAATGCGACAAGACGAATGCATTATATATATATTTCACTGGAAGATCCGCTCAATATTGTGAGACATAACTATCTGAATAGCCAGATTATTATTAGCCAGATTATATACATGTGCAGAATAATGCATAAATTGCACTTACCGATTTCATGGCAGAAGCCATATCGTCATATCTCTCAGCCTGCTCGGCCAGCCGGGCTTTCTGGACCAGCTGCTCGCGGTCGACCATGTTTAAATCGCGCTAGATTCGGGTGATACAGGTGTATGATAGTGAATATGCCGTGGGACGCGCGCGAGCTCCTCTTGCCGCTGCAGCTGCTCTCTCTCTCTCTCTCTCTCTCTCTCTCTCTCTCTCTCTCTGCGCGCGTGCCGATGCAACACGCCCCTCCCTCCTTTTACGCTTTCTCTGGATTGCGTCATCGGTTGTGAGGGGGGGGTGCAGTGACGTCAGGATCATGAGGGGTCTTGCGCGAGACATCGACTCCGATCGAAAATTACTACAAAATGTAAGTAATTGATCTCTGTGTAAACAGCATCCTGAAACTGTTGTGCATATTTGTAAAATGTATTGCAATACGTATAACTATATTATTAGTCCCTCAATAGGTAGCCTAAAGATAATAATATATATATATTTCTATTTGATGTTTGATTTTCTACAAAGTATTTTGCATGGCCGCTGAACTTTATATGTTTTTATGTAAATCTGTTATGCGCACATGCTTAAAAAGAGAACAATAAAAAAAAATATTAAATCATATGTTTTTAAATTAGGGCTGTAAACGATTAATCGCGATTAATCGAATCTAAAATAAAAGTTTGTGTTTACATAATATATGTGTGTATATTGTGTATAATTATTTTGTATAAATAAATGCACACACATGCATGTATATATTTGCATTTATATACTGCATATATATTTTTATATGATTTATATTATATATACATATAACTATTTTATATATAAATAACACATTTTTCTTAAATATATACATGCATGTGTGTGTATTTATATGTACAAAATAATTATACACAATACACACACATATATTATATATTACACATACACAATACATTACACATATAAATAATTATACACAATAACACAAACTTTTATTTTGGATTCGATTAATCGCAATTAATCGTTTACAGCCCTGTGATTTTTATTTTGGACGTTAAAATATCCGCGTCATCTGCAGCTCTTAATGTGGCACTTTACATATAATCTCAACAATAAAAGGGTTGGTTATTTATTTATTTATTTAATTTGGTTATTACAAATATTGAGAGTTGCAATGTTACTTGCCTTTATAGAGTAAACTGGGGCTAATTGTCATAAAGTTACTCCAGTGAATATTTTTCATGTTTTATTTGTAATAACATGAAATTTTATTTTTAAAGGTTTTATTTTTAAAAGTTATTTTCTGTATAGACGCCTTCTTCATCTTGGCTTTTGAAGAAAAGAAAAAAAAACATGTCAAAAGAACCAGACTCCCATTATAACTAATATTAAATAGTAAAATAACATATATTACATATTCATTATAAAATGTGAAATATAAAACACAGATGACGAAACTTTCATTTTATTTAATTTATTTATTTCAGGAAACAACTTTTAGTCCACCTATAAGAATATATAATATATTTATAGCACTTTATTTATAGGCAGAAAAAAAGGCAAAACATTTAGTGGTCTTTTAATTATCTTTTTTATTCACAAATCACTGGTCAGGAATTGCACAAATTCTGTAGATATAGTCACTTAGCACCGCTGGATTAGAGTCAGCGTTGATCTTGTTGCTTCACAGTTCTTGAGTATCTGAAAAAATAGTTTAATCTGATACCAAATATTCACTAGGGTTCAAATCTGGACTAAACATGAGCCTGATTCATTCTCAAGACACTTGTTGAAAATAACATCTCATAATTTCTCTTAAAGGGATAGTTCGGCCAAAAATGATATTAAACCCTTGATTTACTCACCGTCAAGATGCATATGTTCGAGATGCATATGTCAATCATTTTTCAGATGAACACATTTTCAGTTATTTTAGAAAATGTCTTCGATCTTTCAGTGGTTATAATGTCAAGTTATGGGGTCCAACTCCTTCAAGTCCCAAAAATGTGCATACATCCTTCACAAAAGTAATCCGTCCGGCTCCAGGGGGATAAACGAAGGCCTTCTGAGGGTAATCCGTGCGTTTTGTCGTAAAAATATACATACTTAAAACTTTATAAATGAAAATAACTGGCTTCCGGCAACGGTCGGACTTCCCTTCCCTTCCCTACTTTTTTTGAACGGGAGTACACAGACAAATAACTTGGATAGATGACGTGACCTGTGACCTTTCCAACGTGGGGATGTAATGTGTGGCGCGTCGCAGACCAGCACAAGACGAACAATTGTGGTTAAAAAGTATATTATTATTTTTTATTTTTTTATTACCCTAGATAAGACCCTTATTTCTCGACTGGGATCGTGTCGAGACTTTAAAGCTGCATTGAGACGGACGTTTGATCCTTCTTTGAACATTGGGATAGAGGGTTGCTATTCTGTGTAGAAAAATCCTGGGTTGTTTTCCTCAAAAACCTTCATTTATTTTTGACTGAAGAAAGAAAGACATGAACATCTTGGATGACGTCGGGGTGAGTAAATTATCAGCTTTTTTTTTTTAAAGTGAACTAATCCTTTAAGATTACAACTTTTAATTTGTGGGAAACAAGCCATTCTGCAATATTCGTCTATACTCTGAACCATTAAAGGACTTTTTTGTGGTAGAGATGCATGTATTATTATATTTCTCAGATTTTAGATTCTCAGCAGATTTTCAAAGACGTCGTGTATCATTGTCAAAAACTTAATTCTGTCTTTGATGTTTTCTGAGACTGCAATGGCTTTTTAAGTGCATTTGATTTAATTTAGCTAATTTCCTGAACAATAATTTGTGGTTATTAAATTAAAATCTTAGTGTTTATCCCCCTTTTTTTTTTTTTTTTTTTTGCCCAGGAGTGTATATTGACAAAAAAAAGTTGACATTTCAGCCCAATATTTTATGAAAGTCTGTACAGTAAAAAAAAAAAAAAAAAGTGACATAAACATTTTATTTTTTTATTTTACTTTAGGTTTACCAAATGTTTATTTATATATTATATATGACAATCTCAACATCATTTTTGGCCTAAATTTCTTTCCTATCTTAATATACTATTATGCAATTAGGCCAATGACAGGGTTTAGTTTCCTCAATACAAATGCAATATTCCTTTTATCCCATTAATTTTCATTCTGTTAATTTACTCACAAATGATGGACAAGAAACAAAAAAAGACAGAAAGAAAGAAAGAAAGAAAGAAAGAAAATGAATTTTTTTTTAGCATTGAAACCATACATTTTCAATAATCAAGCAAACCAATCAAAATGGACCTGAGAATTTTTTTAGATGCAGACCAATTCAGACAAAATATTTTTGAATAACGAATGATGTTTTGACATTCAATAAAACGTTAAAGATATTCAGATACACTTTAAACTTTACTGTAGGATATGCAACTAAATTTATCTTTTTATCTTACGTTTACTTCTAGCTTTCAGTTCCACTTTAAGTATGGCATAACAATAAATTTGGTGCTTATGTCTATAGTCTAAAACTTTGGTTTCCACTGTATATCAATAGCCTCAGCTTATTTATTCACCTATGTGTACACGTTCGTATAGTTTATAAAGTGCATAATTCGAATTTTCATCCATAATATTTATTACAGTTATTTATATAACAGTAGTAGCATAACTTATTTTTCATTGTTTCACACCCAAATAACTATTTAATCTTTAAAATCTATTCTTCAGGGTTGTGGCGTGAGGTGTTATGTACAAAATTTATACAAGTCCTGTAGTCGATGCTATTCCTATCCCCTTCCTACTGGATCAGGCTGGTGGGCGTGGCTTGAGGTGGGCGGAGTCATAAGAGTGAACATGTGACGCTGGCGTCCTCTGAGTGGTCACAGTTGTGGACGTTCCATGCTATGTGAGAGCACCGAATGAGAGTATCTTCTGTGCCTGTGCATTTCAGATTGTCCAGGTGGATTGTGCCACGACCGGGACCGAAGTAGGCCAGTACCTGTGCGGTTCTAGGCAGCCCGCAGCCCATCTGCCTACACACCACCTTAGCATCTGTAAGATCCCAAGCGTCATCGCACCACGGTGCCCCATTCCCCTCTCAGGTACATCTCCACTCGGCCCTCGCAGCGGTGCAGGCCTCCCACCAGCCTGATGGTAGCTTGAGGAGAGAAAGAGAGAGAGCTGGATAAGATTCAAACCAAGCGACGACCTTACGATCTCTCTGTTGAGTCCGACTTAAACTGCAGTTCATCGACTGGCCACTAGAGACCAGCTGCAGAATAGAGTCAATCCCATAGACCTCCATGTTAAAATGCCCAACTTTACAGCAGGAGAATATGTGTTTACAGCCTGGTGCAAAAACTGGTTTTGGTCTATATAGCTAATTTTGCCCTTTATGATGACTGTGAGAGGGGTGATTTTTTTTATAACTCATCCGTTTAAATTATATTCAGCCAAGTTCTGCATAATTAAGGGCGTGGCCACTTGAGTGACAGGTGGATTGCCGCTGATGTCACTACTAGCTGTTTGTCTGCTGTCTGTTAGCGTCACGTCACCTCAGCTAATCCGCCTCACTGCCCATTTTCGTTTATCTGGGAGTGACGCGCAACCAAGATGGCGACGGCCGGCTCCGCCCACTTTGGCTTAAAAAATGCTCTTCAGAAACCATCGGGTGACGTCAATTTTTTTTTACAGTCGATGGTTCAAACACTATTCAGTAAGTGAAAATAGAAAATAGAGACTTGACACTTTGAGGGATGGTAGTACCCATCCCGTCTACAATGTCAGTGAGGCTCGCCCCAATTGGCCAGACGGTTGCGCTGCAGCAATAGAAAAACTCTCATAAATTGAAATTTTAGGGTATTTTGGATTATTTGAAAAACGACTTTTGCAAACTAGTCCAAGGATTTTCGCCCGATTGGAATTAACCCAGTTCAGTAAGATTCTCTGGAGTCTGATTGTTAATATTTATAGAAAAAAAGTAATAATTTCGATTCAATGTCGCAACAGGAAGGCAAAACCTTCGTAGAGGGCGAGGCCGCTTTTACTAAAATGGCTTTAACTCTTAAAAAGGAATGAGATATTTTCACCAAACTTGGAACATGTATGTATGTATGAGCTTAGTCTGAGGTCACAGTAACAAAATCTCTGTGAATAGCCACTTGGTGGCGCTATGACAGGGAAAAAAAAAACATGAAAATGGCTGTAACTCGCAACCGTTATTCCGATTGACTTGAAAATTGGCATGCAGTTTCTTTGTGTAAGGTGCCACGTCTGTCTATGAGGACGTTTGCGTATCTCGAAAAACATGGCCACAATCGGCCAATGAAGTTTGAGCACCTATTAGACAAGTTTAACGGAGGCCGATGGGCACAAAACTCTGTGGTCTAACGAGTTTTACGCCTCAGTAATCACGCATACACACAATATGCATATCATATGTTAGACCTCCTCATTCTGAACAACTTTGCCTCGAGAACCACTGCTGTCAATCAAATAATTCATGAAATATTTGAGAATATAAAAAAAAAAAACAAGAACTGCGAACTAGTCCTAGGTTTTTCGGCTAACCTCAATAGCGCTATAGTACAATTCTCTAGACTCTCTAGGTCAATAATTATATATATATACTTTAACTTTACCCTTTAGGACAGCTATAACAGACTCATTTAGAAAAGGGGCATAGCCAAATATACTCAAAAGCCTATAAATCCTAAACTAAAACTCAGCATTTCCCGAAAGTAGGTGAGAACATGCAACATATGATTCTTAAGAAGCATGCAAGTCTTTATAGAGATGGGAGCATAGGTGGCGCTATAACTGTTAAAAGCTTTAAAAAACATATATTTACTTAGTAAATTGACTGTATTGGTTGTAAATGGTCTTTTCCATCCATGATCTAGATGGTTACAGGCTTTATAAATAAAACCTCTTTTGATTAATGTGCTTAAAGGCTAACTTAACTTAAAGTGGATTATTATGGTTTACAGCTTATGAAAACCCCAAATTCAAAATTAGAATATTGTGAAAAGGTTTTCATAAACTGTAAGCCATAATCATCACAATTATAAACAATAAAGGCTTGAAATATCTCACTTTGCATGTAATGAGTCTATATATTATATTAGTTTTACTTTTTAAGTTGAATTACTGAAATAAATGAACTTTTGCACCATATTTTTCGTGCTTCCATACACTGCACTTATTGTTTCTGAAATGTCTTTGAGGATGGCAAAACTTTCGGTGTGCTTACCTTCCGCTGGTGTCGTGGTTGTAGTTGCAGTCGTAGTTGTAGTAAGTCCCTCAGTTATCCCTATGCCAGAGTCTCTTCCTATTACCTCAAATTCAAAAGGCGCTGAAAAATAGAAAACACAAAAACTTACATTAGAAGATTTGGTTAAATTATTTTGGTTAACTTTCGTTTACTGTGACCTGAATAACTTGTGGTTCTCGTTCTAAAATGTAAAACAATTTTTTGAAGTTGTGGAAACAAAGATACTTGGAATATGTTTAAACAATAAACAATATTTCAGTCTTTCTACTTTAAAATTGTACTTTGAGTGAAATATTTCAGAGAAAATACTACAACACTTTTATTTTTTTTTCAGTGTATGAGAGTGCTCTAAATGTTAACACTTTTTGTCTATTTGTCTATTGACAAGTTTATTTGAGTCTTCCCCTGTTCTCTTAAATGCTCATCTATTAGACGCATGCATGCATATATTAATGCGTTAGTGATGCACGTGGCCTGTACGGAGGCCGACTTTCCCTGTGGGTCTGTGCTGACGACGACGAGCTCTGACGGGCCTCTGTATTGTTCGTGCAGATATGGCCAACTGTCATACTGAGGATGTTGCTGACTGCAAATGCTGATCTTTGAGTCAGTTTTGTGATTTCCCGCTTTCTTACGTTGGGATTTCAAAAAGAGACAGTGGCCAAATAAATGTAAAATGGATTTTAGTTTGAATGTTGTAGTTTGAGAGTATTGAAGGGTGTGTGTGTGTGTGTGTGTTCTTAGTGAAATGCTAGTGTAGTGGATGAATGAATTTCATGAATGAAGGACACATGCATGTTTGTGTGCACTGGCCTTTGAATATACAGTTGTAATCTAAATTATTCATACTCCCCCCCCCCCCCCCCCCCCCCCCCCCCCCCATTGCAATTCAGGTTTATTGGCAAAATATATGTGTTGTTTGTGTCAGATGAATGAGACTAATTTTTGGTACTCACTGAGCTTCTGCTCAAACTTTAATGTCCGAACCAAAATCATCACAATAAAGTTCTTCTACCCCTGTATCCACTAGTCCTTTTACACCCGCTAGCCCCCTCTGCAGGTCTCCTTAAGTATCACACTGTTTATTCATTGCATATCAACACAATATAGACTTTCAGCTGTTTGCAATGAATAAATCAAACAAAAGTCATTGAAGTAGCTCAACAAAACAAACCTTTCACGTGGTTTCCCACGTGAAAAAGCAACTTTTAATGACTTCTGCAGTCTCCAAATTATTGAACCCCCACAGCACAAATCTGCAGAACAGGGGTTGTCAGCACACTTGATGCAAATAATCAAGCGCTTCATTAGTTGCACCAAGGCTTGGTTGCTGAAGAAGTCCTGGAAGATACAGTGGTGTCATGGTCACCTGACTTGAACCCCATAGAAAATCTGTGGAGGGATTTGAGGAAGGCGGTTGCAGCGCACAAACCCTAGAACATTACTGAACTGGAGGCCATTCCTCATAAGGAACAGACTCAGATTCCTCAGAAACGCTGCCAGAAGCTGTTATACATCTCGTTTGCAGCAGGTTATAACAGCAAAAGGCTGTTCTACTAAGTACTGAAGATGCTTGCCATGAAGGGGTTGAATCATTTTGAGACTGCAGTCATTAAAAGTCGGGAAATTTGTGTGAGTTCATGTGTAATATCCACAAGCTGTCACAAAGAAATCAGGACAGAAGTGGTTGAAAGTGGACAAAAGAGACGGATTAAAACACCAGGTGTAAACAGGAATGTGTCTCCCTCGTCTACCTGTGATCCGATCGAGCAAAACGCATCTTAATATTAGGGCTGCGTTCCAGTGCACTTCTAGACACGCACTTGTGAACGTCCCTAAGCACATACCCTGCCGCCATTTTGAAGTGCGCTCAACTTCGTGAAGTGGATTTTGACATGCTTCATATGTACACTTCAGGCAGCTCCATATACCACAATGCAACACGATTGTGACGTCACAGCATATTGCGTTTAATTTACCCCATCACAAACAACTCTATGATATATTAATTATTTAAAAAAAAATGTTTAACAACTCAAACACACCGATATACATATAGAATGCTGCATTAAACAATTTTGTAAGGGAAAAAAATTAATAATAAAATCAACCCCATAGTGAACTCTGGGCCCTATTTTAATGCTCTGAAACGCAAGTATCAAACGCGAAATGCAAGTAACTTTGTGTGCGGATCCCAGGCGCTGTTGCTATTATACCGGCGGGATAAACGCCTAATGCGCCCGACGCAAATCTAAAATGTGTTGGTCTGAAGTCGCTTCATTACTCATAGGTGTGGTTTGGGCATAACGTGAAATAAACCAATCAGAGCGTCCTCTCACATTCCCTTTAAGAGCCGGCGCGCTTGTTCCATGGCGGATTGCTATTATAACGGCGGGTTTGCCAGCGCACGCAACTAACATGATGGTAAAGCTGATTTCACAGTCTTCAGAATTTTGTTTACTAGTTCTTGACGGACAACCCACTTTGTCAGATGTCCTTATATACCGATGTGTCTCGCCACTATTGATAAAACAGGTTTGATCCGTCATTATTACAATTAGCCTGAATAACCGTGTACCGTATTTTCCGGACTATAAGTTGCACTTTTTTTCATAGTTTGGCTGGTCCTGCGACTTATAGTCAGGAGCGACTTATATATCAAAATTAATTCATTACTGACTGAGATGAACCAAGAGAAAACATTACCGTCTACAGCCGCGAGAGGGCGCTCTAGTTAGCGGAGTTGTTCAGAAGCGACACCGAGGAAGAACTCAGTGGATTCAGTGTTGAGGAGTGAGATCGGGAGCTTGGTGAACTTGCTGACCGGTAACTTGTTGGACTCGCTGGCTAATGTTAGTTTAGCCTATTCAGCCTCCCAGATATATGTTCTTTATGCTATTGTGTCGCTGAATAACTGTTAATGTGTTACGCTAACACACCGGACACTATTCAGCTGTTGTTCTGTGTGCTTGTGTAACGTTAGTTGAATAACTCTCCTTTCCAGATTAAATGTCTGTTCTTGGTCTTGGATTTTGTGAAATACATTTCTAAATAAATGAGACTTATAGTCCAGTGCGACTTATATGTTTTTTTCCTCTTCATGATGCATTTTTTTGACTGATGCGACTTATAGTCCTGAAAATACGGTAATCTAGATTTATGCCTATTTTTTTCACATCTTCATGGACACCACAATGATTTCCCTCGTCTGGTAATAGTTTTCCTTGTAATAATGTAAGGTTTGCAAAAATATGAACTGCTGCGTCTGTGTAGATGAGAGAAGCAAAGTGTATGCTGTTGTTCACACGCTACATTATGGCCAAGCACGCGCCCTTAAAATAGCATCTGAATAACGCGCCGCTGTCTTTAGACTCGGTTTCTCCTGGTCAGTGGCGGGATTGTTTTCTGAAACTGTAAAATATCACCAGGGAACGTTTGCGCCGGAACACACTCCTCTTTTCACTGAATCGAGCGCAAGTTCATTCCCTAATTTACCGATGTGTGTCTGAGGAGGGAAAAGTCGCTGTGCGCGGGTGCAAAATAGGAATGATACATGCATCGGTGGACAAAGTCATGTGCGCTGGGTGCAAGATAGGGCCCTATAAGTGATCGTTCCAGTTAAGCCCATTGCAGTTTCCGCCAGTAGTGGGCACTCATGCAACGTAAGCAATGACACACATCCGAGTGAACGAGACGGAGGGAAGCTAGCGAGTGAAGGGCATGACAATTTTGTTAACAGGGCCTAAATGCTTTGTAATGCCTGTAATATGAGCTGTCTTCTCTTACGTGCACAGATCACTCCAGCGTCTTCGTAAGTGGCCGCAGTTGTGCTGTCCCCAGCCCAGATTAAAGCAGTCGGTCAGCTTTTGCTCATGGCCACTGCAGTCAACGTTATCCAGCAGAATGGGACCCGAGCCCTGGCCGAAGTAAGCCAGAGACTTGGCAGCCAGAGGCGGGCCGCATCCCAGCTGTTTGCAGACCACCAGAGCGTTGTCCATATCCCAGTCGTCGTCACACACGGTCCCCCAGACGGTGAAGTAGAGGACCTCCACTCGGCCCTGGCAGCTGTTCTGCCCGTTCACCACACGAACACTTGGCTTCTCTGAGAGGAACGATGGACGCAGAGGGTTAGAGAGATCTGTCTATCTATCTATCTATCCTATCTATCTATCTATCTATCTATCTATATATATGTCTGTCTGTCTGTCTATCTATATATATATATGTCTGTCTATCTATCTATCTGGCTGTCTGTCTGTCTATCTAACTGTCTGCCTGTCTGTCGGTCTATCTATCTATCTATCTATCTATCTATCTATCTATCTATCTATCTATCTATCTATCTATCTATCTAACTGTCTATCTGTCTGTCTGTCTGTCTATCTAACTGTCTATCTGTCTGTCTTTCTATCTAACTGTCTGTCTGTCTATCTGTCTGTCTATCTATCTATCTATATATATGTCTGTCTGTCTGTCTGTCTATCTATCTATATATATGTCTGTCTGTCTGTCTATCTATCTATATATATGTCTGTCTGTCTGTCTATCTATCTATCTATCTGGTTGTCTGTCTATCTATATATATATATGTCTGTCTATCTATCTATCTGGCTGTCTGTCTGTCTATCTAACTGTCTGCCTGTCTGTCGGTCTATCTATCTATCTATCTATCTATCTATCTATCTATCTATCTATCTATCTATCTATCTATCTATCTATCTATCTATCTAACTGTCTATCTGTCTGTCTGTCTGTCTATCTAACTGTCTATCTGTCTGTCTTTCTATCTAACTGTCTGTCTGTCTATCTGTCTGTCTATCTATCTATCTATATATATGTCTGTCTGTCTGTCTATCTATCTATATATATATGTCTGTCTGTCTGTCTATCTATCTATCTGGTTGTCTGTCTGTCTATATAACTGTCTGTCTGTCTATCTATCTGTCTGTCTCTATCTAACTGTCTATCTATCTGTCTGTCTTTCTATCTAACTGTCTGTCTGTCTATCTGTCTGTCTTTCTGTCTATCTATCTATATATATATGTATGTTTGTCTATCTATCTATCTGTCTGTCTGTCTGTCTGTCTGTCTGTCTGTCTATCTATCTATCTATCTATCTATCTATCTCTCTCTCTATCTATCTATCTATCTATATATCTGTCTGTCTGTCTGTCTGTCTGTCTAACTAACTGTCTGTCTGTCTGTCTGTCTACGTATCTCTCTATCTATCTATCTCTCTATCTATCTATCTATATATCTGTCTGTCTGTCTGTCTGTCTGTCTAACTGTCTGTCTGTCTGTCTATCTATCTATCTATCTATCTATCTATCTATCTATCTATCTATCTATCTGTCTATCTGTCTATCTGTCTGTCTGTCTGTCTGTCTGTCTGTCTATCTAACTGTCTATATATCTGTCTGTCTGTCTGTCTCCTCAATTTAATTTTTTCATCAATTTCAAACCAAAGTTATGAAATTCTATATCATCCAGTCAAAAATACGAATGTATGTTCAGAGATGGTCACTGCTCATAGAACTGAGAGTGTCATTGGTCAGTGTCTTTACCTTTCGTGGATAAGGATGCGGTGGACACAGTGGTTGCCGTCTCAGTAACCGGCACTGGCATTTCTGTCACTAAAGAAAACAGAAAAAAGAGGAGAAAAAAAAGAGGAGCACAAAATGAGACTGAATACAAGAAGTGCTGCACGGGTGTAACTTCAGTATCTCGGAGATCATTGGGTGTAGGGATGGTTTCACTCATAAGAAAAAACACATATATAAAAAGCCTTCATTCATGGCTTCAAGTTTAAAAACAGGGGACAAGACTGTTTTGAAAGCACGCCATCTGCTGGTGCTTTAAGGGATTTATTATGTGGTTGACAGATGGTCTGTTCACTACGGCCCACAGTAAATGCCAAACGCATGGTCACACACAGCAGTTAATAACAAAGAATTGGCTGTTAATTCAAGCGTGTATTATTGGAAATAGCAGGTGAAGTTACAGGCCCAGCGTACAGTATAAGCAGCATTTATACCTGCTGTGGTCTCTGGAATGATGAATCCTCGGCCTAAAGTCTCGGTGTTGACGAACGGGGCCATAGTCGAACTTGAGCCTGCAATATGAGAGAGAGACAGAGAGAGAGAGAAAGAGAGATAGTTCGATCTACAGTCACATTAATACAGTATCAGTGAATATTCACATATAATGGGGTCTGAAATTTTTAAAACCACTTTGAAAATTTCTGAAATGCATGCATGGTCAAAAATGTGGAATAATTGTGGAAAGTCTCTTCTGCTCACCGTGGCTGTATTTATTTGATAAAAAAATACAGTAAAATCAATAATATTGTGAAAAATTATTACAATTTAATTGTTTACATTTCTATGTGAATATATAGTAAAGTGTAATTTATTCCTGTGATCAAAGCTGAATTTTCAGCATCATTACTACAGTCTTCAGTGTCACATGATCCTTCAGAAATCAGTATAATATGAGGATTTTGCAGCTAAAAAAAGGAAATTAATAATTTATTCAGCAAATACACATTAAATTGATCAAAAGTGACAGTAAAGAGTTTTATAATGTAACAAAAGATTATATTTCAAATATTGTTCTTTTGAACTTTCTATTTCTTTAAAGAATCCTGATTTTTTTTTTATCGCTGTTTCCACAAAAATATTAAAGCAGCAAAACTTAATATTAATATCATTGTTTTTAACATTTTTAACATTATTAATAACGCAGCACCAATAATAATTGAGCAGGATCATGTGAGACTGAAGACTGCATTCACAGGAATAAATGACATTTTATATTCAAGTAGAAAACAGTTATTTAAATTATAACGATATTTCGCAATATTACTGTGTTATTGTATTAGCAATCAAATAAATGCAGCCTTGGTGAGCAGAAGAGACTTTGGACCGGCAGTGTAATTGTGTGAAATATTTATGAGAAAATACTACAACACTTTTTTTTCCAGAGTATGAAAGTTATCTAAATGTTGACACTTTTTGTATCTTTATCTCATGTTTATCTTATGTTAGTCTTTCCCTGTTCTCTTAAAGGGGTGTGGTAAAATGCCATTTACACAAGATGTAAAATAAGTCTCTGATGTCCCCAGAGTGTGTGTGTGAAGTTTTAGCTCAAAATACCCCACAGATATTTTTATATATCATGTTAAAATTGTCACTTTTTGAGGGTGAGCAAAAACACACCGTTTTGTGTCTGTCCCTTTAAATGCAAATGAGCCGCTGCTCCCGGCACAGGGGGCGGAGCTAGAACAGCTCATGTGTGTTAGCAGCTGCGATTACCTCACGCACACACACACTAAAATGACAGAAACTGTTCTGCCTTTAATGTTAAAACGGAGTCAGACAAAGATGGAGAGACTCAAGAAGAAGTGACAACATGTAGAAGCAACAGGACGTCTCTGAATGGTTAGTTGATGAGTTTATGTCGCTGATGTGGAGTTAACTATCTTCAATTAGCATATTCTGTCATGGTAATCTATAAATCGCTCGTATAGGAACTGTTGTGAGACGCACACAGAGGGACTTTCTCTTGCATGTGAAAAGACGGATGCTAAAGTTTCAGCGACTCACAAATGTGCTCGACTACAACAACTCTTCCTCTTCTCAACATGGACTGCGTGTCCAGGGGGCGGGGTTTATGTAAATTCTAGGGTTGGTGATGTCACTAACCCGGGAGGAATGTCGTGTAGTTTCTACCAGCCGTTTGTTGTAGTTCTTAAAAAGTGATTTCTTTAAAAGCAAATATCTCCCTTTGCTCTGAACTTTGAGCGTTGCAACTTTGCAGATGTTGTTTATGATCAAACAGCAACATTACACACTAACTACAGTTAGAGAAGTCAAATCATAATCAATCACCCCTTTAACTGCTCATCTATTAGACACATGGATGCATATTTGACTCTGCTTAGTGCATCAGAATATGTCTTTGTATGCCGTACGCACCTGAGCAGATGGCGCCAGCGTCCTCGTGATGCCCGCAGTTGTTGACTCCCCACCCCAGGCTGTAGCAGCTGCTCAGGCCGCTCTCCTGCCCGTGGCAGTGGACGTTATCCAGCAGAATGCGGCCCGTGCCGTAGCCGAAGTAAGAGTTGGTGGGAGCGGCGAGCGCTTGTCCACAGCTGATCTGCTGACACACGACTGACGCGTCCGCCATGCTCCAGTCGTCGTCACACACCGTCCCCCAGCCGCCCTGGTAGTAGATCTCCACCCGACCCTGACAGCGGTCCGGCGTGCCGGCCAGGCGCACCACACCGTCTCCTACAGCGGAGCAAGGTCAGGCACGCTCACACACTCAGACCGCTTCAATGCAACATTCATAATGACTGACAACTGTGCACGTGCAAACACTGATGTGCAAATACTACATTTTGGAAAACAAATCATGTTTTGAACTGGTAAGAAGAAACACGAACAACTGGTTTCACAGACCAGGTTTAAGATAATCCCATGGTTTTGTCTCAAGATACACACCAGTAATGTTGATTTTTAAGGCACATTTATAAAAGCTTTAAATGTCCTAATTGAACTAAGACATAATCCTGTCTTAATATAAGATCTGTTTGTGAAACCAGATTAATAATTCATGCATCAAATGTTTGCCTAGTGTGTTTGTATATCATATACCGGTGAAACTGAATTTTTTTTAATATGGTGCAAAAGTTCATTTATTTCAGTAATTCAACTTAAAAGGTGAAACTAATATATTATATAGACTCATTACATGCAAAGTGAGATATTTCAAGCCTTTATTTGTTATAATTTTGATGATTATGGCTTACAGTTTATGAAAACCCCAAATTCAAAATTAGAATATTGTGAAAAGGTTTTCATAAGCTGTAAGCCATAATCATCACAATTATAAGAAATAAAGGCTTGAAATATCTCACTTTGCATGTAATGAGTCTATATAATATATTAGTTTCACCTTTTAAGTTGAATTACTGAAATAAATGAACTTTTGCACCATATTCAAATTTTTCCAGTTTCACCTGTAAGCCTATGTGTGTGCGTGTGTGTGTGTGTCTGTGTGTGTGTGTGTGTGTGTGTGTGTGTGTGTGTGTGTGTGTGTGTGTGTGTGTGTGTGATGGCTCATATGCTATAGTGAGAATATGGAGGAAAAAAAATATATTTAAAAGCCTCAAAAAGAGCAAAAATATAAAATTTTGGTGCAGATGCTGATATTTCTATGGACAAAAAGATGAAACTCTGATGCTGGTAATGTAAATCAATCAGATCTTTATAACAGTACAGCAAATACTTGCATTAAATGCATATAAATATCCATATCTGATAATGACATGTCTTAGTAAGATGACACTTACTTAGTTTTATTAGTTTTAATACAATAATGATTGAGAGCAAATTCCTCAAAAGCCAAACATCATATTTTTGATACTCGCATTTGAATATGATTTATGATGTTTGGTTAAGCAAGTTAACGTAAGTTGCTTCAGTCCAGTAAATGTTCAACTATTAAAATATAATACTTACATTTACTTAACATGTGCAGCTTTAAATATTTTATTTCTGTGCATATTGACTTTGCTGTTATTGTTATGATTTACTCTGAAACATTATGAAATCATCGACGAACAATCGGCTGTATTTTGAAACCCTAGTTTACATTAATCTCTCAGAATTCATATAGTTTTCTCCACAGAGGGTGTGGGCCGGATTATTGAATATGATGCAAACGCACGGCTACGGTTTCAAGCAAACACACGCTGATATTTCTCATATTGTTTTATTGATGCTGACACATGGACACAAAAGCCAATCTCATATTGCCAGAGGAACAAAGACTCAACCGAGGATTCCTTACCAGTAAATCCCCAAAAACACTTTCCCATAATGCTTTGTTGCTTTCTTTAGCCGCATATGACCTATAGATATGAACTAGATATGGGCGGCAGCTCTTATGACTGAAACCGGACATGACAAAGAAAGACAGGATGAACACGATCTCCTCAGAAACCGGCCCGCTGGGATCTTTAGTTCATCGCTGCACTTTTAATTTGGGATCATAACTATAATCAGGGTTATTAGTAAACGGTCATTTGTTAAATGCATTAACTAGCATGAACTGACAATTAGCAATTGTTACAGTGTTTATTCATCTTTATTAATGTTTGTTAATAAAACTATACAGTCATTCATTGTTTGTTCATGTTAGTTCACAGCGCATTAACTAATTTTAACAAATACAACCTTTGATTTTAATAATTTACTAATAAATGTTGAAATTGACATTAACTAAGATTAATAAATGCTGTAGAAGTATTGTTCATTCTTAGTTCGTGTTAATTAAAGTAGTTAACTAATGAACCTTATTGTAAAGTGTTACCACTAAAACAAAAAAACAGAAGCATAAAAAAATGTTTACTAAAAAAATAACTTTTCAAAGTTATTTTAAACATTTCTTGTTTTCATTTAGTTTAACTTAATATACTAAAATAGCTAAAACTTTGAAAAACAAAAAACATTGACAAAAACAACAAAATTACTAAAACTAACTTGAATGAAAATGGAAAATATATTAAAAAATGATGTCTATTAAAATATCACTGACTACAATGAGACACTGCGCATTAGTTTTGATTCAGAACTTTTGTGTCACTTTTTTTTCACGCTCTTAAAACGCCCTAAAATTTTACAATTTGGGTTATTCACTAATATGCATCATCTTAATATATTGAATAAAATATTAAACATTCATTTAATGAAATTATTAAACCAAATATACATCATAAACTTAATATTTAAAATAGTTTTAAAAAATCACAATGAAGATAAATATGAAGGTGAATTTTAAATAATTTCCCTAACTATTTATATTATAATAAATTACTGCTTTTCCTTTGTTTCCAAAATGTCCTTGATATCACTTTCCATTTCCATTCTTTTGTAAAGTCTTGTTTAAGTTCCTGCGAATGACATCATCCTCCAGGCAGGAAGTGACATCATTTTGGAGGGAAATCAACAGTACAAAATAGTACGGGTGCGTCTCAATCATCTTCATAGGTTGTGAATATCGTGTACACTTATTCTTATTATATTATATTCACTACATATTGGGACACTGAAAACATACTCATTATACAACATCACTGCTGGTATTTATGAACAACAGCAGAAATCATATCTTTATACATAATTTTTTTATGTTATTATGATAAATACGTTGCTTGTTACATATACGTGTATATAAAATAACATTTTATACACAATTACATTTTATATTTTATATAATTAAATTAGGGCTGGGCAACGATTAATCGCAAATAATCGCATCCAAAATAAAAGTGTGTGTTTACATAATATATATGTGTGTACTGTGTATAATTATTTTGTATATATAAATACACACACATGCATGTATAAATATTTGCATGTAAATATATTTATACATAATTTATATTATATATATAAATATTATATATATTATTTAAAAAAATCTTTAATATATACATGCATGTGTGTGTATTTATATATACAAAATATTTATACATTAATTTTAAATTAATCGATGCCCAGCACTAAATTAAATAATAGTTTATATTATAGAAAACATCTAGGAAACATTTAGTAAGCACTGATGCACCCTAGCTTTCACAGTGCATTATGGGACTTTTTAGGGAGTGAACGTGTCAGTGCACTGGAAGGATTTTGTGATTGACAACTGAACTAGGGAGCGGATTGAGACGCACCCCAAGTCTCTCTCTCTCTCTCAAAAACACACCCGTTTTGTGTCTGTCCCTTTAAATGCAAATGAGCTGCTGCTCCCGGCACAGGGGGCGGAGCTACAACAGCTCATGTGTGTTAGCAGCTTCGATTACCTCACACACACATGCGCTGGCATATCTTCTAGTCATTGATTAGCATATTCTGTCATGATAATCTATAAATCGTGTTCTGGGGGCGGGGTTTATGTAAATTCTAGGGTTGGTGATGTCACTAACCCGGGAGGAATGTCGTGTAGTTCCTACCAGCCGTTTGTTGTAGTCCTTAAAAAGCGATTTCTCCCTTTGTAATATCTCCCTTTGCTTTGAACTTTGAGCGTTGTAACTTTGCTGATGTTGTTTATGATCAAACAGCAACATTACACACTAACTACAGATAGAAAAGTGAAATCATAATCAAACACCCCTTTAATTAAAACTTCAAGCTGATATCCTCATGTAAGAGTTCAAATAAACTGTTTAACTCACTTAAACCCGAGACCAGACGGGACGGTGTTGTCGGCTCTAGGCCTCGAGATTCCACCACATTATTGCCTGTGAGAAACAAACAACACACGATCTCGTCATTAAAACCCATGCATAATTAATTATCACCACATATCAGTACCAAGCATGCCACACTGTAGAAATTCTCCAGTGTTTAGTGCAGGTGTTTATGAAAATGTGTCTTGAGACAGATCCAATTTTTTTTTGTAATAAACTCAGAAAGTTATAAAGTCAGAATTTCGAGTTATGAAGTCAGAATTGCGTGATATAAAGTCAGAATTTCGAGTTATAAAGTCAGAATTGCGAGATATAAAGTCAGAATTGCGAGATTTAAAGTCAGAATTGCGAGTTATAAAGTCAGAATTGCGAGATTTAAAGTCAGAATTGCGAGATAAGTCAGAATTGCGAGTTATAAAGTCAGAATTGCGTGATATAGTCAAATTGTGAGTTATAAAGTCAAAATTGCGAGTTATAAAGTCAAAATTGCGAGTTATAAAGTCAGAATTGCGAGATATAAAGTCAGAATTGCGTGATATTAAGTCAGAATTGCGAGTTATAAAGTCAGAATTGCGTGATATAGTCAAATTGTGAGTTATAAAGTCAGAATTGCGAGTTATAAAGTCAGAATTGCGAGATATAAAGTCAGAATTGCGTGATATTAAGTCAGAATTGCGAGTTATAAAGTCTGAATTGCAAGTAATAAAGTCAGAATTCCGAGTTATAAAGTCAAAATTGCAAGTTATTAAGTCAGAATTGCGTGATATAAAGTCAGAATTGCGTGATATAAAGTCAGAATTGCAAGTTATTAAGTCAGAATTGCGTGATATAAAGTCAGAATTGCGAGTTATAAAGTCAGAATTGCGTGATATAAAGTCAGAATTTCGAGTTATAAAGTCAGAATTGCGAGATATAAAGTCAGAATTGCGAGATATAAAGTCAGAATTGCGAGATATAAAGTCAGAATTGCGAGATTTAAAGTCAGAATTGCAAGTTATAAAGTCAGAATTGCGAGATTTAAAGTCAGAATTGCGAGATAAGTCAGAATTGCGAGTTATAAAGTCAGAATTGCGAGATATAGTCAAATTGTGAGTTATAAAGTCAAAATTGCGAGTTATAAAGTCAAAATTGCGAGTTATAAAGTCAGAATTGCGTGATATAGTCAAATTGTGAGTTATAAAGTCAGAATTGCGAGTTATAAAGTCAAAATTGCGAGTTATAAAGTCAGAATTGCGAGTTATAAAGTCAGAATTGCGTGATATAAAGTCTGAATTGCAAGTTATAAAGTCTGAATTGCAAGTTATAAAGTCAGAATTCCGAGTTATAAAGTCAGAATTGCGAGATATAAAGTCTGAATTGCAAGATATAAAGTCAAAATTGCAAGTTATTAAGTCAGAATTGCGAGATAAGTCAAATTGCGAGTTATACAGTCAGAATTGCGAGTTATAAAGTCAGAATTGCAAGTTATAAAGTCAGAATTGCGAGATATTAAGTCAGAATTGCGAGTTATAAAGTCAGAATTGCGAGATATAAAGTCAGAATTTTGAGATAAGTCAGAATTGCGAGATATAAAGTCAGAATTGCGAGTTATAAAGTCAGAATTGCGAGTTATAAAGTCAGAATTTCGTGATATAAAGTCAGAATTGCGTGATATAAAGTCAGAATTGCGTGATATAAAGTCAGAATTTCGTGATATAAAGTCAGAATTGCGAGTTATAAAGTCAGAATTGCGTGATATAAAGTCAGAATTCCGAGTTATAAAGTCAGAATTGCGAGTTATAAAGTCAGAATTTCGTGATATAAAGTCAGAATTGCGTGATATAAAGTCAGAATTGCGAGTTATAAAGTCAGAATTGCGTGATATAAAGTCAGAATTCCGAGTTATAAAGTCAGAATTGCGAGTTATAAAGTCAGAATTGCGAGATATTAAGTCAAAATTGCGAGTTATAAAGTCAGAATTGCGTGATATAGTCAAATTGTGAGTTATAAAGTCAGAATTGCGAGTTATAAAGTCAAAATTGCGAGTTATAAAGTCAGAATTGCGAGATATAAAGTCAGAATTGCGTGATATAAAGTCTGAATTGCAAGTTATAAAGTCAGAATTGCGAGATATTAAGTCAAAATTGCGAGTTATAAAGTCAGAATTGCGAGATATTAAGTCAAAATTGCGAGTTATAAAGTCAGAATTGCGTGATATAGTCAAATTGTGAGTTATAAAGTCAGAATTGCGAGTTATAAAGTCAAAATTGCGAGTTATAAAGTCAGAATTGCGTGATATAAAGTCTGAATTGCAAGTTATAAAGTCTGAATTGCAAGTTATAAAGTCAGAATTCCGAGTTATAAAGTCTGAATTGCAAGTTATAAAGTCTGAATTGCAAGATATAAAGTCAAAATTGCAAGTTATTAAGTCAGAATTGCGAGATAAGTCAAATTGCGAGTTATACAGTCAGAATTGCGAGTTATAAAGTCAGAATTGCAAGTTATAAAGTCAGAATTGCGAGATATTAAGTCAGAATTGCGAGTTATAAAGTCAGAATTGCGAGATATAAAGTCAGAATTTTGAGATAAGTCAGAATTGCGAGATACAAAGTCAGAATTGCGAGTTATAAAGTCAGAATTGCGAGTTATAAAGTCAGAATTTCGTGATATAAAGTCAGAATTGCGTGATATAAAGTCAGAATTGCGTGATATAAAGTCAGAATTTCGTGATATAAAGTCAGAATTGCGTGATATAAAGTCAGAATTCCGAGTTATAAAGTCAGAATTGCGAGTTATAAAGTCAGAATTTCGTGATATAAAGTCAGAATTGCGAGTTATAAAGTCAGAATTGCGAGTTATAAAGTCAGAATTGCGTGATATAAAGTCAGAATTCCGAGTTATAAAGTCAGAATTGCGAGTTATAAAGTCAGAATTTCGTGATATAAAGTCAGAATTGCGTGATATAAAGTCAGAATTGCGAGTTATAAAGTCAGAATTGCGAGATATAAAGTCAGAATTTTGAGATAAGTCAGAATTGCGAGTTATAAAGTCAGAATTGCGAGATATAAAGTCAGAATTCCGAGTTATAAAGTCAGAATTGCGAGTTATAAAGTCAGAATTTCGTGATATAAAGTCAGAATTGCGTGATATAAAGTCAGAATTGCGTGATATAAAGTCAGAATTTCGTGATATAAAGTCAGAATTGCGTGATATAAAGTCAGAATTTCGTGATATAAAGTCAGAATTGCGAGATTTAAAGTCAGAATTTCGTGATATAAAGTCAGAATTGCGTGATATAAAGTCAGAATTTCGTGATATAAAGTCAGAATTGCGAGATATAAAGTCAGAATTGCGAGATATAAAGTCAGAATTGCGAGATATAAAGTCAGAATTGCGAGATTTAAAGTCAGAATTGCGAGTTATAAAGTCAGAATTGCGAGATATAAAGTCAGAATTTCGTGATATAACGTCAAAATCGTGAGATATAAACTCACAATAAACTTTTTTCCTTAGTATTTGACTTATTAACTTACAATTGCAACTTTTCATCTCACAATTCTGCTGACTCCACGTACCTCGACAGGTGACGGCCACGTCTTCATAGTGCTAGCAGTTAGCAGTGGATAGATGAACTACTATTTTTAGTAATAATGTGACAATGCGAGATCAGCTTTGTATGGAAGCTTGTTTCCGCCACAGAATAAAAAAAAAAAAAAAGGTAATTGCAACTTTTCATCTCACAATCTCGTACCTCGACAGGTGACGGCCACGTCTTCGTAGTGGTAGCAGTTATGGACGCCCCATCCCTGATTCCCACACTGACTCAAGTCCATCTCTCCCCCCTTTACAGTCCACGTTATCCAGCAGGATTGGGCCGGATCCCTGACCGAACCTGGAGCTGCTCCCCACGGCCACGGCCACTCCACAGTCCAGCTGCCGACACACCACGTTGGAGTCCACCATGTCCCAGTCGTCGTCACACACCGTCCCCCACGAGCCGTTGTGGAGAACCTCCACTCGCCCCTCGCACTGGTTTCTGCCGTTCACCAGTCGCACTGGAGGAAGAACAGAAGCATTTATAGACCATAAAGAACCAAAGCTGCGTTTATTTGATCAAAAATATGAATTAATATTACAATTTAAAGTAGCTGTTTTTATGTGAATATATAGTAAAGTGTAATTTATTCCTGTGATCAAAGCTGAATTTTCAGCATCATCACTCCAGTCTTCAGTGTCACATGATCCTCCAGAAATCAGTATAATATGAGGATTTGATGATCAAGATACTTTTATTTTTTCAAGATTCTTTGATGAATAGAATGAAAATTCAATCTTTTGTAAAATTATACATGTTGTTAGTGTCACTTTTAATCAATTGAATGCGTCCTTGTTGGATAAAAGTATTAATTTCTTTTCTTTATTTTACTTTTTACACAAAAAATTTAAGCAGCACAACTGATAATCAGAAATGTTGAGCATCAAATCCTCATATTATACTGATTTCTGAAGGATCATGTGACACTGAAGACTGGAGTAATGATGCTGAAAATTCAGCTTTGATCACAGGAATAAATTACACTTTACTATATATTCACATAGAAAACGGTTCTTTTAGACTTTGATAATATTTCACATTTTACTGTATTTTTTATCAAATAAATGCAACCTTGACAAGCAGAAGAAACTTAACAAATAATATACAAACAAATATTAGACTTCCGGAAATAATTTGGTACTGAGTGAGTGATATATTGTCAGGTGGAATATACAGCGGACCCAAATGCAGAGGTGAAAGCAAAATAAAGTTTATTCACAGCGAAACTGTAACACAGGAGACTGTCGTCAAGGAAGACACAGATCTGAAGTAAACACAAACAATGTGGCTCCAGCAGAAGAACTGCCGATGCAGAGAGTCCAGCGCAGAGGGAAATAGGCGAGCGGCAACAATGCTCTGTCCCCGAGCAGCGAGGATGATAACTTGCAGGTGGCTGGTTAGATGACTGGCCACAAAACCGCAGGGTAACTGGGCAGAGAACAATGTTAATGATCCAACACAAAACTCACGACTGGACAGGACAAGACAATCTCCATGGAAGGAAGCACTGGCAGCAGACAACGTAGAGTCAAAGCATAAGCTTGTACATTGAACAATAATCCGACAAGGAAGCAGAGAAAACCAAGACTAGAAGTAGTGGAGAGAATTAGAGGAAAGGAGGAACAGGTGAGAAGTGATCAGTGCAAGTGCTGATCAAAATGAGGAACAGCTGCGGGTAGTGTGACAGAGAGAGAAAACATGAATGAGAATGTAGACGCAGCGCGATCGCTGATTAGATGAGAAACAGCTGAGTGTGTGTGTGTGTGTATGTGCGTGTGTGTGTGTGTGAGTGTGGATGAGTTAACCACAGACAGGAAAACAGAGAGAGAGAGAGAACCGGATCGTGACAGTACCCCCCCCCTCAACGAGCGCCTCCAGGCGCTCCCAAGGGTGGAGCCTGGCGAGTGCGGTGGAAGTCCTCGATGAGCGAGCGATCCAGGACGTCCCGGGAGGGAATCCAGCTTCTCTCCTCAGGACCGTATCCCTCCCAATCGACCAAATACTGGAAACCCGCGACCCCTAGGGCGAACATCAAGTAGCCTACGGACGGAATAAACAGGAGAAACCCTCGACAAGAACGGGAGGGGGGAGGAACGGGGCGGGCGGGCATCCGAATAACGGGCTTAATACACGACACATGGAATACGGGATGGATACGGCGGAGATGGGGGGGTAACTTGAGCTTAACAGCGGCCGGACTAAGAACCTTGATAATTGAGAAAGGCCCAACGAACCGAGGCGAGAGTTTGCGGGAGCTGGACTGAAGAGGCAAATCACGAGTGGACAGCCAAACTCGCTGGCCGCAAATGTATCTGGGAGCTTTAACGCGACGGCGGTCAGCGGCTAGACGGGAGCGTGTCTTAGTACGGCAAAGGGCAGTTCTCACTCTCTTCCAAGTGCGACGGCATCTCTGAATAAACGCTTCGACGGACGGAACGGACGCCTGGAGCTCTTGTGTAGGGAACAGTGGAGGCTGATAACCCAGGCAGCAATTAAAGGGGGATAACCCAGTAGCGGACGAGGGAAGAGAATTGTGCGCGTATTCTGCCCATGGTAACTGTTCGCACCAGGATGCAGGGTTCTGAAACGCCAGACTGCGGAGCATTCGACCTAAAATCTGATTAGCCCGTTCAGCCTGTCCATTAGTCTGGGGATGAAATCCTGACGACAAACTAGCAGTGGCGCCAATCTGTCGACAGAATTCTCTCCAAAACTGAGAGGCAAACTGTGGACCCCTGTCCGAGACAACGTCAGAAGGGAGGCCATGGAGCTTAAAAACGTGATTAACCACCGTCTGGGCAGTCTCCTTAGCGGAAGGCAATTTAGGAAGCGGGATGAAGTGTGCGGACTTAGAAAAACGGTCGACCACAGTTAGTATAACGGTGTTGCCCATGGACGAGGGAAGACCGGTTACAAAGTCCAAGGCTATGTGAGACCAGGGACGTGACGGCGTGGGAAGGGGTCTGAGTAAGCCGGCGGGAGGAGAATTACTAGACTTAGTTTGGGCGCAGACTGGACAAGAAGAGACAAAGCGGCGGATCTCCCGTTCTCTGGTCGGCCACCAAAATCTCTGACGTATAACGGCCAGCGTACCTCTGACACCCGGGTGAACGGCTAATTTGGACGAATGACCCCAGCGAAGAACAGCCGGACGAACGGACTCAGGAACAAATAACAACTGTTCGGGACAACGTCGAGGGGTAGTAACCCGCGCAAGAGCCTGTTTAACGACCCGTTCGACTCCCCAGATAGTAGCCCCAACCACACACTCCTGGGGAAGAATGTTCTCCTTGGTTGAGGCATCCTCAGAGGAGCCGAAAAGACGAGAAAGAGCGTCAGGCTTTATGTTCTTGGAACCAGGTCTGAAAGAAATCGTGAAATCGAATCGGCCAAAAAAGAGTGCCCACCGAGCCTGACGAGCATTGAGCCTCTTCGCGGATCTTATATACTCAAGGTTACGGTGATCCGTCCATACTATGAATGGACACGACGCCCCCTCCAACCAATGACGCCACTCTCCCAAAGCCAAGCGGATGGCAAGTAACTCGCGGTTACCCACGTCGTAATTACGTTCCGTAGGCGAGAGACGGTGAGAAAAGAACGCGCATGGGTGAACCTTATCATCAAGGGACGAACGTTGCGAGAGCACCGCCCCCACCCCCACATCTGACGCGTCGACCTCGACGATGAACTGCCTCTCAACGTCCGGGGTAATAAGAATAGGGGCAGTGGTAAACAAGGTTTTCAAGTGATCAAACGCAGACTGGGTCACATCGGTCCAAGAGAAACGAGTCTTGACTGAGGTGAGCGCAGTGAGAGGGGCGGCAATTTGGCTAAAATTACGAATAAATCGTCTATAAAAATTAGCAAAGCCTAAGAAACGCTGGAGAGCGATACGTGAATCGGGAACTGGCCAATCTGACACAGCTTGTACCTTGGACTGATCCATACTGATCCCCTCAGCAGATACAACAGAACCGAGAAACGTGACGGACTGAGAGTGGAATGTGCACTTCTCAGCCTTGACAAAAAGGCGGTTCTCCAAGAGACGCTGGAGAACGCGACGAACATGCTGAACGTGCACCTGAAGAGAGGGGGAAAAGATGAGTATATCGTCAAGGTAAACAAACACGAAGATATTAAGCATATCTCTCAGGACATCATTAACGAGGGCCTGAAAAACTGCTGGGGCGTTGACCAAACCGAAAGGAAGAACCCGGTATTCAAAATGCCCGAGGGGTGTGTTAAATGCGGTCTTCCATTCGTCTCCCTCCTTAATACGTACTAAATGGTACGCATTGCGCAGATCCAATTTTGTGAAAACCTTAGCCCCCTGCAAGATCTCGAAGGCTGAGGACATAAGAGGTAGGGGATACCGGTTCTTAACCGTGATGTCATTCAGCCCCCCGATAATCAATGCAGGGGCGTAAGGAACCGTCTTTCTTTTTCACAAAAAAAAAACCAGCGCCAGCGGGAGAGGAGGAAGAAACGATAGTACCTGCCACAAGGGATTCGGAGAGATATTTCTCCAATGCCTCGCGTTCAGGAGCGGATAACGAGTACAACCGTCCGCGAGGGGGTGTGGTCCCGGGGATAAGTTCAATACTACAATCATAAGGTCGATGGGGAGGAAGAGAAGTGGCCCGGGAGCGACTGAAGACCGCCCGCAAATCGAGGTACTCCCCCGGCACTCCTGACAAATCCCCAGGCTCCTCCTGAAACACAGAAACAGAAGAAACAGGAGAAACAGCAGACACTAAACATTCAACATGACACGACAGACTCCATGAGAGAATTGAACTATTGGCCCAGTCAATATGAGGATTGTGTTTAGCTAACCAAGGGTGGCCTAAAACAACAGGGGTAAAGGGGGATTGAAAAATAAAAAAAGAAATTGTCTCTCGATGGTTTCCCGATATGATGAGACTCACCGGAAGGGTGGTACGATGAACCTTGGAGATGACGCTGCCATCCAGGGCGAACACAGGGGTGGAATCCTCCAAGTTCGTGAGCGGGAGACCATGCTCGAGCGCCCACCTCTCGTCAATAAAGCTGCCTTCGGCCCCAGAGTCGATAAGAGCCATACAGGAGACTGATGAAACAGACCAGCAGAGGGTGACAGGAAAGGTGGTGCGAGTCCCAGACTTTGGCGATGGGGAGAGAGTAGTTGCGCTCGCCAGTATTCCCCTGTCTACTGGCGAGCTCTGGCTTTTTACCGGACAAGTCGAAACAAAATGACTGGCAGAGCCACAATAGAGACAAAGACGATTCAGTATACGTCGTTGGCGTTCAGCAGTCGAGATGCGGAGCCCTCCTAGCTGCATGGGCTCAGCCTCTGGGTTGCCCGGGAAGGAAACAGGGAACGTAGGTGGTGTGACTTGTTGCTCGGTCTTCATACCCCGAGCATGCCGGCGCAACTCAAAGCGCTTATCGAGACGAATCGCCAGCTCCACCAACTGATCAAACTGGGTAGGAATCTCGCGAGCATAGACCTCATCCTTAAGATCAGTGTTAAGTCCCTCCAGAAAGCGTGCAACTAGGGCTGGCTCATTCCACCCACATGTGGTAGCCAGGGTGCGGAATTCGATAGCGTAGTCCGTCACCGTGCGCCTCCCCTGGCGAAGCACAGCGAGTAAACGGGAAGCCTCTTGACCATGAACGGAGCGATCGAAGACCTTGACCATCTCCTCTTTGAACAGATCATAACGGTCAGTAAGGTCTGATTCCATTTCCCAGACGGCGGTTCCCCACTCGCGTGCCCTGCCGGTCAGCAGGGATATCACGTAGGCAATGCGCGCTCGGTCCCGAGCATAAGTGGTAGGCTGCAGGGAAAACACAACCTCGCATTGCGTAAGAAAAGATCGGCATTCTGTTGGCTCACCGGCGTAACACGGAGGATTGTTGATCCTGGGCTCGGAAGCATTCTCCCGTTGAGCAGGTCTCTCCAGATGGAAATGAAGAAGGCGAGAGGATAAATCAGTCACCTGGGCAGCCAAACTCTCCACGGCACGTCGAGCCTCCGAAATCTCCTCCTCGTGTTTTCCCAGCATAACTCCCTGCACTTCAAGCGCAGCGCGAAAAGGTACTTCCTCTGCTGGGTCCATCTTGGTCGGATTATTCTGTCAGGTGGAATATACAGCGGACCCAAATGCAGAGGTGAAAGCAAAATAAAGTTTATTCACAGCGAAACTGTAACACAGGAGACTGTCGTCAAGGAAGACACAGATCTGAAGTAAACACAAACAATGTGGCTCCAGCAGAAGAACTGCCGATGCAGAGAGTCCAGCGCAGAGGGAAATAGGCGAGCGGCAACAATGCTCTGTCCCCGAGCAGCGAGGATGATAACTTGCAGGTGGCTGGTTAGATGACTGGCCACAAAACCGCAGGGTAACTGGGCAGAGAACAATGTTAATGATCCAACACAAAACTCACGACTGGACAGGACAAGACAATCTCCATGGAAGGAAGCACTGGCAGCAGACAACGTAGAGTCAAAGCATAAGCTTGTACATTGAACAATAATCCGACAAGGAAGCAGAGAAAACCAAGACTAGAAGTAGTGGAGAGAATTAGAGGAAAGGAGGAACAGGTGAGAAGTGATCAGTGCAAGTGC